>JARBWK010000519.1:0-29520 GCA_030556195.1 Anolis apletophallus | reverse complement strand
AAGGGATCATGGGCTCTGGCAAACCCCAAGTCACACAGCCACCCCATAGCTGGACCTGAGTGGGCCGGAACCCCGCTTGCCAGCTGCAATAACTTATGCTTTGACCATTTTTAACTGAGAAATCATGCTTCCCGCTAGACTGAAACTCTCAACACAAAGGAGTTTCAGCCCAGGACAAAAGACTCCCATTAAGGCACTCAGGACAAACAATAAACAGGAAGGTGCGCTTTCCACATCAGAAGGCCCTCCAGCCGCAGGGTATCTCAGCCATAAGTTACTTCCTCCACCCAGCCGTTTCTCCCTTTGTGTCTTTTCCGCCTTGCTAGCTAGCTAGAGATAGGCCCGTTTGAATTCTGGCGCTTCTCCTATTGGCTAAAGCGCGCGGTCTCCTCCTGGCCCAGCTGACGTTGACAGCCAGGCCAATCAGCTGAAGCTACTCGTGAAGGAAGGCCCGATTCAAATGTAAATGACTGCTTTTGACTGCTTTTCTATATATTGGACTGCTTTACCATTAAAGAGTTATGCTTTTGCCTTCAGTTCCTGGCGTGGCATTGCATCTCTATTCAGCTGAATTAGATTCTTCTCTCGGTAGTGGCGTACTTCCGTCTGGGTGAGCATTGATCTGGGTTTCTTTGGGATTTATAGTTCTGGGAAGATCATCAGATTTGGGCCTCGATCCTCGCTTTTAGGGGTGGCCTGGGCTCTCTCCCATTAAGGGAAGGCCCCCAAGACGTGGTTCGGTAATACCTTCGGGTCCATAATCTGTGAGATGTAGCAAGGGCACATGCTGGAATCAGCTGATAAAGGGCAGTCCAGGAATAGTCCAGGAGGAAAAAAACGATCAGAAAGGGGCAAATGGGGTCACCGTACTTGAGAGAACTAGATCTTCCGTGGCATCAGTCTGAGGCCCTCACCCACCCCCCTGAAGAGATCTCTTCAGGCCAAAACTGCCCCACAAGCTGCCGCTTTTGAGCCAGGATATGCTTCCCCCAGGCCGGAGAAAGGATAGAGAGAGAGAGAGGAAGAGGAAGAGGAAACGATGGGAGAAATGGCAGAGTGTTTGTTTATTGTTTTGTAAGGTGTTTTGGTTTGTTTTGGTTAACTTTTGGAAAGTCTTCCTTGCGGTGGGGAGTGGGGAAGGTGTTTCGGGACCTAGTGGTGGGTGGTGGTACTGCAGCGGCCCTAGCATAGGCCTGGGTGGGATGTGGCCTGGCTGTTGTTGCGTGGAGGCACGGAGGAGGGGGAAATGTGCATGCTCATAGTTCTAATGTGATCTGCTTATGGGGTTAGAAATGTTATTGCATGTGCTGAGGGGGGCTGGGGAAAGGTGCCCTTTTCTATTGCTTGGTGATGTATTGCTGAAAGGTCTTTTATGTGCTATTTGCTGTGTAAAGGTTGTACAGATGGGGTAATGGGAGGCAATGGTGGCTGGGCTTTTGGGAGGGACGAGGTTGATGTAGTGGGATGTGGCACAGAGGTGGGGCAAAAGGAGAAAAAGAAGGTTTGGCACTGGTGCAACTTGGGCCATGGGCCAAGAGGAATACTGGGGACTCTCTGCGGCTTGACCTTTTGGATTTGGGGCTTCCTGATTCGGCCTCACTGGTGCAGTTTAGGGCAGGATGGGCCACAAATGATGGGATTTGCAGTACCTTTACCCGATTCACTTCCCACAGACCACTGCAGCCCCTGCAAATCACAGACCAGGCCCAAACTCGCCACACAGAGTACTCATGACCCACTCTACACCCTGCTGCAATTCTAAGTGGGATGGACCATGGATGATGGGACGTGCTGTACCTTCACTCACTTACTGAAACCACTGCGACCCCCATCCAATGACCAGTGCAGACCAAACTTGGCACACAGAGCCCCCATGACCCACTCTACATCCTGGTGCTGTCCGGAGGAGAGTGGACCATGGATGATGGGACTTGAAGTACCTTTACTCATTTCCCGAGACTGCTGCGGCCCTCATGCAATGACTGATCAAGACCAAATTTGGCACACAGGACCCCCATGGGCCACTCTACATCCTGGTGCAATTTGGAGGAGGATGGGCCATGCACGATGGGATTTGCAGCACCTTCACTACCTGGGAACACTGCGAGCCACATAAGTAACGGATCAAGACCAACCTTGGCCCACAATGCCTTTCTCAAATGACCTGGGCACTGCCTGGTCCTCAAGCTAGTATATATATATATATATAGAGAGAGAGAGAGAGAGAGAGAGAGAGAGAGAGAGAGAGAGAGATTATTATTATGTAATACCTATTTAATATTAATTCCAGGTATATAGTATATACTATTTATAAAATATAATACGTACTTATATGTTATAATGTATAAGATAATGAACCTGAGTGCTGGCTAGCTATAGAATAGGATGGCTTCCCCAGGGAGGGGCACGGCGGGTTAAACTGCTGAGCTGCTGGACTCGCTGACTGAAAGGTCGGTGGTACGACTCCGGGGAGCGGGGCGAGCTCTTGCCGTTAGCCTCAGCTCCTACCAACCTAGCAGTTTGAAAACATGCCAATGTGAGTAGATCAATAGGTACTGCTCCGGGGAGCGGGGTGAGCTCCGGCCGTTAGCCTTAGCTTTTACCAACCTAGCAGTTTGAAAACATGCCAATGTGAGTAGATCAATAGGTACTGCTCCGGCGGGAAGGTAAGGGCACTCCATGCAGTCCTGCCAGTGGCCACATGACGTGTATGGACAAGGCCGGCTCTTTGGCTTAGGCATGGAGGTGAGCACCGGAGTCCCAGAGTCGGGCACGACCAGACTGAATGTGGGGGGCTTCTTGGGTTGTGCTTGTCCCTGAAGAGAGGGGTGGTTCCGTGGCACCGTCCACCCTCTCCCCATGGAACTGCAGGGAGGGATCCCCTGGGACAAGGCATGGGTCGCGGTGTCTTGGGGCTGATGACCCCCCCCCAATATTTCTCCATACAGGGGGAAGAGGAGCCTGGGGAGTCATTATTCGACACCAGGCATGGATGGGGCAACGGGGGCTGTGAGGAATGGTGGGGGTCAGGCATGTAGCCGGGGGGTCTTAGGGGGCTTCACCCACTCACCCTGAGATCCTCAGGGTGGTCCTTCCTTCCTTCCTTCCTTCCTTGAAAAGGCCTGACTGGTACATTATTGAAACTGTTATGTGTATTCCTACCATGCTCATTATATCCCACATTCATGGGGTTATTGGGATAACAGTACTAAAGGTTTGGTGGGGTAGCCCCTCTCTCACTCAGACTCAGCCTCCCCCCCCAATCAAACTCAGCCCTCCCCGAATCAAAATCCTGGCTACGGCCCTGGTGGGGGTGGAAGTCCAAGAGGCCTGGAGCGAAGAAGGCCCCAGTTGGCCCATGCCCGCTTTCAAGGCCGGCGGGGGCCCCTGACCGGTCCCCTCCTTGAGTTTTGGAGTTGTAGTTCACCTATATCCAGAGAGCACTGTGGACTCAAACAATGATGGATCTGGACCAAATTTGGCATGAATCCTCAATATGCGCAAATGTGAACACGGGTGGAGTTTGGGGAAAATAAACCTTAACATTTGGGAGTTGTAGTTGCTGGGATTTATAGTTCACCCACAATCAAAGAACATTCTGAACCCCACCAATGAGGGAAGTGAACCAAACTTCCCACACAGAACCCCACATGACCAAGACACAATACTGTGTTTTCTGATGGTCTTTGGTGACCCCTCTGACACCCACCTGTGACCTCTCCAGGGGTCCCGACCCCCAGGTTGAGAAACACTGGTTTAAATAATGTACCAGTGAGGCCTTCTCGCGGAAGGACCGCCCTGAGAATTTGGGCACAGACATCCAGCACTTGACATCAGCCACATGGGCAGGGAGAAGGCGGAAACAAGGTCTCTCCAGGAGCTTCCCCCTTCACCCCAAGCGTGTGACTGGAGAATTTTCCAGAAGACCTGAGAATTAAACTTAAATATAAAAAATTAGTGGAGGTGGAAACGGCTCTTTCCTGGAAAGAATGGGGACGAGGTTCAATGGGCAAGTTCCATAAGTAAGAACAGTGTTTCCCAACCAGTGTGCCGTGGCACACTAGTGTGCCGTGAGCGATCACCAGGTGTGCCGTGGGAAATGGGAACCTCCAATCCCCTTCCTTCCCCCTCCTGCCGAACACTTTTCCTTCTCCACTCGGGCTCCCTTCTTCCCAGCCTCGCTCTGCTCGCTTTGCCTCGCTTTGCTCTGGGGCGAGTCTGCGCAGTAGCGCCCGCACGGGTCACGTCTCCCTCCCGCCCCCTCCCCTCCTGAACATGCTCACGCTGCCCCCTCAGATCAAAATGGCGGCAGAAGCGGCAGTGGAGAAGAAAAAGTAAGTGTTGGGCAGGAGGGGGAAGGAAGGGCGCGAAGGGGGAGGGGGAGGAAGAGGTCTCTGTCGAAAGCTGGCATGCGCAAACTTGGACCTTTTGGGTGTTTTGGACTCCAACTCCCACCATTCCTAGCAGCCTCAGGCCCTTTTCTTTCCCCCCCTCAGCCACTTAAGCAGGAAAGGGCCTCAGGCTGTTAGGAATGGTGGGAGTTGGAGTCCAAAGCACGCAGAGGGCCGAAGTTTCCCCACGCCTGTTTGAGGGACCTTGAAGTGGTGAGCCTCCTTCCAACATTGTGATTCTGGATAGAAATCAAACAACAACATAACATAACATTGTTTGAGTCCACAGCGCTCTCTGGCTGCAGGTGAACTACAACTCCCAAACATCAAGGTCAATTCCCAAGCAAACCCTTTCAGTACTTTCTGTTGGCAATGAGAGTTCAATATGGCAAGTTTGGTTCAATTCCATTGTTGCAAGAGTTCAGGATGCTCTTTGATTGTGTGTTAACTATAAACCCCAGAAACTGTAACTCCCAAATGTCAAGGTCTATTTTCCCCAAACTCCATCGGTGTTCACATTTGGGCATATGGCGGTTCCCTACAGCCAGAGAGCGCACTGAACCCCACCCATGATGCATCTAGAGCAAACTTGCCCAACATGACAAACTTTAAGCACTGACAGAGTTTCAGGGGCTGAGGAGGCCCACCATAGATGTGGGAGAAACATCAGGAGAGAATGCTTCTGGAACATGGAAAATGACACGGAGGGGTTTGACATATGGGGTGAAGAGGGGGGGCCCGGGAAGACAGTTCCATCTTGCCCCCTGCGTTATGCTAATAATATAATATATTGTATGCACATATAATATTTATAATATTATAATGCAATGCAATATAATACTATTACTACTAATAATATGATATTATAATTATAAATTTTATTTTACAATGTTTTTTAAATGTTATTATTTTAAATAAATATTAATGTTATAATAATATTATTTAAATAAATATACATTCTTATATTTTATATTATTTTAAATAAATATAAAAATAATATGAAATATATTTAAATATTATTACTACTACTATTACAATATAATGGTATAGTAGAATACAATCTATATATATAAAAGGGAAGTGGTGGGTGCAAGGGCAAATGCACGCCAAAACTACATTTCCCACACACACAAAAAACCCAGGGCCACTCATCCCCACCCCGAGGTACAAACTCCAACCGATAAAACACCCCAAAAACAACACAACACCCCCAAAACATCCCCCAAAACACAACAATAACACGCATGCGCAAACAACACCACACACAACATGGCCGCCATAAAGACATCACAAACCCACGCATGCGCAACATCCGACGCCATGCCCCCCTCCTCCACCGCTTACCAAACACTCCTGAGACCAAGGAAGCCACATCCTCCATGCGGCCCCCGGACCACACCAGCATGGCCGCCGCATGCTTCGCAACACCCACTTCGCGGGAGGAGGCCGCCAAGGTCCCGCCCGCATGACCCTCCACCAGGAGAGGCACAGAAACGGCGGGGGGAAAAAAGGCGCGCCCACGGAACTACAAACCCCAGAAGGCTCTGCGCGGCTAACTCGGAAGAAGGGCGGAGACAGGGCCGGAAATAGGCCAGAGTGGCCACGCGGGGCCTTCTGGGAAAAGTAGTCCCCCGGCCGGCCCCCCCTTCTCCACCATCGCCAAGCACTTTCCGGCCCAGGGTCAGCCGGCCAACGCAATGCCCGCTTCCTCCACCCCCTCCGCCACCTCTTCCCATCCTCCAAGCTGCTTCACACAGAGAGGAGAGAGAGGAGAAGAACCACCGAGGCACCCAAAGAACATGAGCTCCCTACCTGCTTCCCTCAGGAAGCCGGAGTCCGAGGATGAAACAGCCAAGAGGCCAAAAACACAAAAAGACCAAGACTGCCCACGTTAAATCACGCCGCCACTGGCCCGGCCTCCCTTGGGAACCGCCGAAACCGCACACACCCTCGGTAACACCTATCCTCCCTTTTTCAAATTTTCTTTCTGGGTTAGTCCTTACTTCTCTCTGGGGCCTAGACCTTCCTGGGGTCACTTCCCTACCTTCTTTCCCACTTGCCTACCTTTCCTGTCCACCACAATACACCACACCAATATATATACACATACACATTCAAATATACATATACACACATTCACACACATATAGACATACACCCATATACATATATACACATACAAACAAACATACAATAAATACATATACACGCATTCACACACATATACACATACACACATTTACAAATATACACATACATAAAATATATACATATACACGCATTCACACACATATAGACATACACCCATACATATATACATGCACACAAATACACACACACACATACATATCTACACATACACATACCCACCAAGACCATAAAAAACATCAGTTCAAACCCTTACATACTCAGAGATTCACCCATCTCCTAAATAGGCACAGCAACGCGTGCCGGGTTCAGCTAGTACTATATAATACTGATATTGTGCTATGCTAATAATTTAACATTCAGTGAAATACAGATCTTAAAATGTACCGCCATATTAAAATGCAGAGAACAAAGACTAAAATAGAGTGGGCGCAGGATGTGGCCGTAAGAAGGGGGACGGGGCGTTGTGAGTTCTCCGGGATGTATTATGGCCATGTTCCAGAAGCATTCTCTCCTCTATCTATCTCTCTGTATCTATCTATCTATCTATCTATCTATCTGTATCTATCTATCTACACCCCATTTTCCTAGTTTCCAACAGACCTCACAGCCTCTGAGGATGCCTGCCATAGATGTGGGCGAAGCGTCAGGAGAGAATGCTGCCTGTGGAACATGGCCAGGCAGCCCGTAAAACTCACCACAACCCAGTGATTCCAGCCAGGAACGCCTTCGACAATGCAATAATAGGAATAATAAGAACAAGGCATAAAAATATTTACAGGCCTCGTCCTTCACAACCGCCCGCGACCTCCGTCCTGCCTCCGCCCGCACCCAGTGTTTATTTGTTTTTGAATTTTAATGCTTCCCATGTGGTCCGGCCAGATTGGCTTTAAACGGCCTGTTATTACTTATGTGCAAGTTATCCTGATTGTATTGTTTTATTATTTGCTGTTGTGTTGTTGATTATGTGTCCTTGGGCTTGGGGTATAAATAAAGTATTATTAGTATTACTATTATGAATATTTCGGCAGTGCATGCTGGGATTTGTAGAAATGCAAGTCAAGAAGAAGAAAGGAGTGCTTGGTTCCTTGGGTATACTCATGAGTAAATGAGGGTTGCTTTACGGTATACTGAAGTGTCAGGGATTCCTAGCTTGTGTAGCTTCCCAGCTGGGTGCAAACCCAGAGGGCAGCTCATCATGAAGCAGGCCCACCTGGGCTCCGTGGGCGGGGGAGGGGAGCTCAGGCCTTCTAGATCACTCTTTCCCAACCTTTTTGGAGCCACGGCACATTTTTTACATTAACCACCAACCAAAATGACACAAAATGACACTCTGACACAGTCATGCACATAGTTAATAGGTTTCTAAATGTATTTATACACTCAGTGTGAAGCCTGGGCCTGTTTCCATGAACACAACATAGATATGACTTCCTCTCACATACTTATACATGGCTATCATGTCTTCCCTCAGCCTTCTCTTCTTCAGGCTAAACATGCCCAGCTCTTCAAGCCGCTCCTCATAGGGTTTGTTGGGACAGACCCTTGTGAAATTTCACCCTGGGCGAAAACTTTGCTTCCAGATAACTATGGGTGTCATGAAGCTGTTATAAACAATTCCTTTGGGGGAGGCAACTCTCAAAAAATCCAGTAAAATAGTGGAAAAAAACATTTCCAAGCGGAGAGGCTCAATGTGGCCGCTTCTCAGGTGGCTGTAGGAAGGAGGGAGGGAGGGAGGGAGGGAGGAGCAGCAGCAGAAGTGGGGAGGCCCCGCATCGGCGCCGGGGGTGGGGCTTTCCTTCCTCCTCCTCGCGCCGGCGAGGAGGCGGGGCGGAGCGGAGCAGGGGGTGGGGATTGAGCCGGGGTGGGGGGCGGGACAAAGCCGGTGGCAGGGGACAGAGCCGGGGTTGGGGAGGGGCGGAGCCGGTTGTGGGGGGTGGAGCTGGGGGTGGGGAGGGGCAGAGCAGGGGGTGGGGATTTCGGAGCTGGGGGGTGGGGAGGGGCGGAGCTGGGGGCGGGGGCGGGGGTGGGGAGGGGCAGAGCCAGGGGTGGGAGGGCGGGCCGGGGGTGGGGATTTCAGAGCCAGGGGCATGGACGGGCGGAGCCGGGGGTTGGGGAGGGGCGGAGCCGGTTGTGGGGTGGAGCTGGGGGGTGGGGAGGGGCGGAGCTGGGGGCGGGGGCGGAAGGGGGGAGGGGCAGAGCCAGGGGGTGGGGAGGGCGGAGCCGGGGTGGGGATTTCAGAGCCAGGGGCATGGAGGGCGGAGCCGGGGGGTTGGGGAGGCGGAGCCAGTTGTGGGGAGCTGGAGGGTGGGGGGGGGCAGAGCAGGGGTGGGGATTTGGGAGCTGGGGGTGGGGAGGGGGCGGAGCTGGGGGTGGGGAGGGCAGAGCCGGGGTGGGGATTTTGGAGCCGGGGGCATGGAGGGGCGGAGCCGGGGGTTGGGGAGGGACAGAGCCAGTTGTGGGGGGTGGAGCTGGGGGGTGGGGAGGGGCGGAGCTGGGGGCGGGGGCGGACGTGGGGAGGGGCGGAGCCAGGGGTGGGGAGGCGCGAGCCCGGGGTGGGGATTTCAGAGCCAGGGGCATGGGCGGGGCGGGCCGGGGGTTGGGGGGCGGAGGAGCCAGTTGTGGGGGTGGAGCTGGGGGGTGGGGAGGGGCAGAGCAGGGGGTGGGGATTTCGGAGCTGGGGGGTGGGGAGGAGGGGCGGAGCCGGGGTGGGGAGGGCGGAGCCGGGTGGGGATTTCGGGCCGGGGGCATGGAGGGGCGCGGGCCGGGGGTTGGGGAGGGGCGGAGCCGGTTGTGGGGGTGGTGCTGGGGGTGGGGGAGGGGCAGAGCAGGGGTGGGGATTTCGGAGCTGGGGGGTGGGGAGGGGCGGAGCTGGGGGTGGGGGAGGCGGGCCGGGTGGGGAGGGGCGGAGCCAGTTGTGGGGGTGGAGCTGGGGGGTGGGGAGGGCGAGCAGCGGGTGGGGATTTGGAGCTGGGGTGGGGAGGGGCGGAGCTGGGGTGGGGCGGAGCCGGTGTGAGGATTTTGGAGCCGGGGGCATGGAGGGGCGGCCGGGGGGTTGGGGAGGGCGGAGCCGGTTGTTGGGGTGGAGCTGGGGGGGGGAGGTGGACCGGTGTGGGGATTTGGACCCGGGCATGGAGGGCGGAGCCGGGGGTTGGGGAGGGGCGGGCCGGTTGTGGGGTGGAGCTGGGGGGTGGGGAGGGGCGGAGCTGGGGGCGGGGGCGGAAGTGGGGAGGGGCAGAGCCAGGGGTGGGGAGGGCGGAGCCGGGGTGGGGATTTCAGAGCCAGGGGCATGGAGGGGCGGAGCCGGGGGTTGGGGAGGGGCGGGCCGGTTGTGGGGGAGCTGGGGCTGGGGGGGAGGGGGCAGAGCAGGGGGTGGGGATTTGGAGCTGGGGGTGGGGAGGGCGGAGCTGGGGGGTGGGGAGGTGGAGCAGAGTGGGGGGGTGGGGCATGGAGGCGGAGCCAGGGTTGGGAGGGGCGGAGCCGGTGTGGGGGTGGAGCTGGGGTGGGGGAGGGCGGGAGCAGGGTGGGGATTTGAGCTGGGGGTGGGGAGGGACGGAGCTGGGGTTGGGGAGGGGCGGGCCCGGCTGTGGGGGTGGAGCTGGGGGGGGGGGGGGCGGAGCAGGGGGGGGGGATTTCGGAGCCGGGGGCATGGAGGGGCGCAGCCGGGGGTTGGGGAGGGGCGGAGCCGGTTGTGGGGGGTGGAGCTGGGGGGGGGGGCGAGCTGGGGCGGGGCGGAAGTGGGGAGGGGCAGAGCCAGGGGTGGGGAGGCGGAGCCGGGGTGGGGGATTTCGGAGCCGGGGCATGGAGGGGCGGAGCCGGGGTTGGGGAGGCGGAGCCGGTTGTGGGGTGGAGCTTGGGGGTGGGGAGGCGGAGATGGGGTGGGGATTTCGGAGCTGGGGGGGGGAGGGGCGGAGCTGGGGTGGGGAGGGGGAGCCGGGTGGGGATTGTAGGGGCATGGAGGGGCGGAGCCGGGGGTTAGGAGGGGCAGAGCCGGGGGTGGGGGTGGAGCTGGGGGTGGGGAGGGGCGGAGCTGGGGGTGGGGAGGGCGGAGCCGGGGTGGGGATTTCGGAGCCAGGGGCATGGAGGGGCGGAGCCGGGGGTTGGGGAGGGGCGGAGCCGGTTGTGGGGGGTGGAGCTGGGGGGTGGGGAGGGGCGGAGCAGGGGTGGGGATTTGCAGTGCTGGGGGTGGGGAGGGGCGGCGCCGGGGGTGGGGGGGTGGAGCCGGGGTGGGGATTTCGGAGCCGGGGGCATGGAGGGGCGGAGCCGGGGTTGGGGAGGGGCGGAGCCGGTTGTTGGGGGTGGAGCTGGGGGGTGGGGAGGGTGGAGCCGGTGTGGGGATTTCGGAGCTGGGGGCAGGGGACGGAGCCGGGGGTTGGGGAGGGGCGGAGCCGGTTGTGGGGGGTGGAGCAGAGCCAGGGGTGGGGATTTCGGAGCCGGGGGCATGGAGGGGCAAAGCTGGGGTGGGGGGGCAGAGCCAGGGAAGGGGACGGAGCTCGGGGGTGGGGAGGGGCTGAACCCGGGGTGGGGATTTCAAAGAGAACCCTACAATGGTTGGGGGGGGCTGGTAAGGAACCCCCCCCCCCTCCCTTCCCCCTTCAGCCTGCACACAACCCCTGGGTCAGTTCTCTGTCCTCTTGACAGGTGGCCAAAATGCCAGACATCTCTTTCTGGGTTTGGTCAATGGATCTGGACCAAACTTGGCACAAATACGACTGGTGGTGGAGTTTGGGGGAAATAGATTTTGTCCTTTGGGAGTTGTAGTGGACACCTGTGGACACCAGGCAAGGATGGGGCAACTGGGGCTGTGAGGAATGGTGAGGAATGGTGGGGTCAGGCATGTAGCCGGGGGGGCTTAGGGCTTAACCCCCGGAAATTCTCTGCGTCTGTGGAACTCGCGCCCTAAGGACATCAGGCTGGCCACCTCCCTCCTGTCCTTTAGGAGCCAACTAGAAACCTGGCTGCGGCCCATGTGTTCAGTTCAAGGTTTTGATGATTGAACCATGACAGTTGGGCTTGAATAACAGGACAGGGCAATATGGTAACTATATGTATGACTGTGTTAGAGTGTCATTTTGTGTCATTTTGGGTTAGTCACATGTCACTTACTACGCTGTGACATATAATTTTTAAAATGTTTTAATTGTTTTATTGTAGGGCTGCATGTTTGTTCCATGCTGCCCGTTTTATATGTTGTAATCCGCCCCGAGCCTGCAGGGAGGGGCGGAATATAAGACCAAATAATAAATAAATAAATAAATAGTATTAATATGTCTTGTGTGCGTGTCTTTCTGCCATTCCTGCCAGGATATCTATGTTGTGTTCATGGAAACAGGCCCAGGTTTCACACTGAGTGTATAAATACATTCAAAAACATATTAACTATATGTATGACTGTGTTAGAGTGTCATTTTGTGTCATTTTGGTTGGTGGTGTGCTGCTTCTGCGGGAGGGGGGAGGGAGGAAGACGTGACCTGTGCTGCGCAGACTTCCGCCTCCCTCCCCCCCCCCCTCCTGAACACGCTCACGCTGCCCCCTTGGATCAAAATGGCAGCAGAAGGGGCAGCGTGAGCAAAGCGAGGCCAAGCGAGCAGAGCGAGGCTGGGAAGAAGGGAGCCCGAGTGGAGAAGAAAACGTGTCCGGCAGGAGGGGGAGGAAAGGGGATTGGAGGTTCCAGTTTCCACGGCACGCCTGATGATTGCTCGTGGCACACCGGTTGGGAAACACTGCTCTAAGGCACCAGATTATTTGGATAAAGGACTGTGATTGGCCAGCCTCAGAACTCCAACACTCTAAGGCACCAGACAGGGGGCATTGGTTGCCACTGAGAGACAATTTGCATAAAGGACTCTGATTGGCCAGCAAAAACTGATTGCAACTGAATGCTTGAGTTAGCCAAATGACAGTTTTTTCCCCTTGAAAATGGAATGTTCATTTTCTGGGAGGTGCGGAGGTGCCAAGGAATATGCGACAGCATTTCGATAAGTTGCCACTATGGGATTATCTGCATAAAGGATTCTGATTGGCCAGCCTCAGAATTCCAACATTCTACGGCCTCAGGCAGAGAGGATTGGTTGCCACTGAAATGGTATTTGCAGAAAGGACTCCGATTGGCCACCCACATTCCAACATTCTAAGGTAACTCAGAGAGAAAAGGAAAGGCCTCAGGCAGTCAGCCACTGTGGCCCACAGCAGTGACGGATCAGGACCAAACTTGGCACACAGGGGCCCAATGGCACACTTCACAACGCGACTCTCACCCAATGACCAATACAGACCAAAATTAGCACACAGAGCCCCCTTGACCCACTCTACACCCTGGTGCTGTTTCAAGGAGGATGGACCAGATGATGGGACTTGACATACCTTCACTCACCTTCCGAGACCACTGCAACCCTCATCCAGAGAATGATCAAGACCACATGTGACACACACAGCCCCCAAGACCCACTCTACGTCCTGGTGCTGTTGGGGTGGGCTGGGCTATGGCCGATGGGACTTGCTGTACCTTCACTCAGTTCCTGAGGCCACTGCAAGCCACGTAAACATCTAATAGGAACCGACCTTGGCACACAAGGCCTTCCTCAAATAACCCGGGCACCGCCGGGTCCCCACGCTAGTTAATACATATATCTTTCTGTTTAATTGCTATTACATTTTTAAAAAATTAATTTCTAGGGGGCGGAGAGTAAATGTTTTTCTGCAAAGGGGGCAGTAGGTCTTCCGATTGACCAGCCTCAACATACCAACATTCTAAGGCAGCAAACAGAGGGGATTGGTTGCCACTGAGGGGGTATTTGCATAAAGGACTCTGGCTGGCCAGCACCCAAGAATCCAAGCCTTTACATTCAAACAACATGATTGGTTGCCACTGAGGGAGAATTTGCTAAACCGCTCTGATTGGTCAGCTTCTAGATTCCAACATTCTAAGGCAGGGGTGGGCAACCTATGGCCCGCGGGCCGGATGCGACTCAGCGGCCGATTCTGTCCAGCCCGGGGAGAAGGGCGTCGGGGGTGGGGCCAAGAGGAAAGGGTGCCACTGCCGCCATCCCATCGCAGGCTCTGTGTGGCCTGTGTCGGCAGACAGGCCGGGAGGCGGCAGCTTTGGAGTGCCTGCCATCCCTGGAGGCGATCCGGGCCTGCAGCGGGAGCAGTCGGCGACTCACGGCGGCTGATCGCCCTGGTGACCCGGAAGATTTGATCGTCTCCCAGGTCACCACGGCGATCAGCCGCCTCGATCGCCAACTGCTCCCTGCAGGCCCGGATCGCCTCCAGGGGTGGCAGGCACTCCATAGCAGGGTGATCAGCTGGGGAACGGCTGGGGGCGAGAGCGGGCAGAGGCTTGCAGCCTCTGATTGCCTGCTGCTCTGCTCTCCTCTGCTGCGGCGGCGGCTGGGTCCGCTTTGCCATCCTCTGGGCTGGGTCCATTGGGCCATTCCATCTTGGTTCGCACCTTGTCTGCTTGAATTTAATTTAATTTTAGCGGTTTCTATTACTATTTTATAATAATTTTATAATAATAATATAATATAATAAATAATATCATATAATGTTATATCATATTATAATTTCTATATATTACATTATAATGTCTGTGTATATTATAATATAATAATTATGATATTAATACTAATAATATGCAACGTGGCTAGACCCCTTCCAGTCCGGCTTCCGTTCGGGGCACGGGACGGAGACGGTCCTGGTCTCCATCACAGACCAACTCCGCTGCCAGCTCGACCAAAGCGGGTCTGCGCTGAAGGGGCCATTCTCTCCCCTCTGTTATTCAACATCTACATGCAGCCGCTTGCACAGCTGGTGCGGAGTTATGGGCTGGAGTGCCACCAGTACGCTGACGACACCCAGCTCATTCTGAGGATGGAGGGCAGGCCGGAGTCCATCCTCGATAATTTCCAACACTGCCTCGAGGCGTTACTGGATGGCTGCGTGCCCAGTAGGTTGAGGGTGAATCCGGCGAAGACGGAGATCTTGTGGTCGGGCCGCTCGGGTGGTGTAGACGTCCAGCTTCCGACCTGACGGTGTGGCGCTATGCCCATCGCCTTCGTTAAGAGCCTGGGGGTCCATCTGGACTCCCAGCTGACCATGGAGGCCCAGGTCTCCGCGGTCAGCAAGGTTGCTTTTTTTCATCTGCGACAGGCTCGGAGGCTGGCCCCCTATATCTCCCGGAACGACCTGGCCACGGTGATCCAAGCTACGGTCATCTCAAGGCTGGATTACTGTAACGCGCTTACGTTGGCCTTCCTTTGTCGGCGCCCGGAAGCTCAAGCTGGTGCAGAACACTGCCGCCCGGCTCCTGTCTGGAACCCCAGCAGACCGCCACATCACACCTGTCTTGCAGGATCTGCACTGGCTCCCAATCGAGCAATCGATCTCCTTCAAGGTGTTGGTTCTTACCTTGAAGGCCTTGCATGGCCTGGGGCCAGCGTATTTCTGAGGGACCGACTCACCCCCACACTGTCCCCGAGATCACTACGCTCCGAGGATGCCAATTTGTTAGAGATACCCTCGGGCCGTAAATCGGCTAAACTGACATCTACTCGCCGGGGAGGCGTCTCCGTTATAGCTCCTACGCTGTGGAACGCCCTCCCGGCTGGAACGCGGCTATAAAGGACCTGCTCCGCTTAGACGCCCTGCAAAACTTATTTGTTTAAGCAGGCCTTGGTGAGTAGGTCCTGCCCATGTTCCGCTTAGCCGCTGTCCTGGGGTGTCACGCTGTCTAATTTCTGAACTGTACCGGGGTTTTGTATTTTGCTGTTTTAACTGTTTAATTGTCTTAGAGGTTTTATCGCATTGCTTGTGTGTAGTTGTACCTTCGGTTCCTGTGAGCCACCGCGAGCCTCAGGGAGTCGGCGGCATAGAAACCCGAATAATAAATAAATAAATAAATAAATATATGAATATTTCTTGATATATTAATATGTTAATATTAATGATGTGTAATATATAGTAAATATAGTAAATAAATAAATACATACATTATGTAGATGAGAATGTAGTTCCACCTTTAGGTGCGGCCCTCCATAATATTTTTTGGCTCTCGTGTGGCCCCTTGGAAAACGTAATGGCCCACCCCTGTTCTAAGGTGACTCAGAGGGAAAAGGAAAGGCCTCAGGCAGTCAGTCACTGCGGCCCACACCAATGACGGATCATGACCAAACTTGGCACACAGAGGCCCAATGGCCCACCTCACAACCTGGTGCAGTTTACGGCAGGATGGCCCACAAATGATGGGATTTGCAGTACCTTCACCCGATTCATTTCCCACAGAACATTGTAGCCCCTACAAATCACAGACCAGGCCCAAACTTGGCACACAGAGCCCCCATGACCCACTCTACACCCTGGTGCAGTTGTGAGGAGGACATACCACAGATGATGGGACTTGCAGTACCTTCAATCACAGTGGACTCAAACAGTGATGGATCTGGACCAAACTTGGCACCAATCCTCAATATGCCCAAATGTGAACACAGGTGGAGTTTGGAAGAAATAGACCTTGACATTGTTGTTGCTGGGATTTATAGTTCACCTACAATCAAAAGAGCATTCTGAACTCCACCAATGATAGGATTGGGCCAAGACTCCCACACAGAACCCAATGAGCAACAGAAAATGCTGGAAGGGTTGGGTGGGCCTTGACCTTGAGTTTGGGAGATGTAGACTGGGCCCAGCAAGCGAGCAGCCTCATGGGAGTGGCCAGGCCACCCAGGGAGGGCCTCCTCCATTGCCCCCCTTGCTCTGTACTGGGAGGGGCAAAGGCGAGGGGGGAGGCCGCCTGCAGGGCCAGGTGTGTGTGTGTGTGGTGGGCAGATTGTAGGAACACCAGAGGCCCCTCCCTCCACAGCCCTCCATCCCAGAACAATATCCCACAATATCTGCTTCGAACTGGGTTATTATCCAAGTCCACACTGCCATATATTCCGGTTCAAAGCAGTGATTGATGTTGATTATTCCGCTGGGAGGGAGGGAGGGATAGAAGGAAGGAAACAAAGAAGGAAGGAAACAAAGAAGGAAACAAAGAAACAAACAAACAAGGAAAGAAAGAAAGAAACAAACAAACAAAAAGAAAGAAAAAAAGAAAGAAAGAAAGGAAAGAAAGAAAGAAAGGAAGAAAGAAAGGAAAGAAAAGGAAAGAAAGAAAGAAAGGAAAGAAAGAAAGGAAAGAAAGAAAGGAAAGAAATGAAAGGGAAAGAAAGAAAGAAGGAAAGAAAGGAAAGAAAGAAAGAAAGAAAGAAAGAAAAGAAAGGAAAGAAAGGAAAGAAAGAAAGGAAGGAAAGAAAGGAAAGAAAAGAAAGAAAGAAAGAAAGGAAAGAAAAAAGAAAGAAAGAAAGGAAAGAAAGAAAAGGAAAGAAAGAAAGGAAAGAAAGAAAGAAAAGAAAGAAAGAAACCCCCCCCCCTTGCCACTTAAGCAGGAAAGGGCCTCAGGCTGTGAGGAATGGTGGGAGTTGGAGTCCAAAGCACCCAGAGGGCCCAAGTTTCCCCATGCCTGTTTGAGGGACCTTAAAGTGGTGAGCCTCCTCCCAACATTGTGATTCTGGATAGAAAACAAACAACAACATAACATAACATTGTTTGAGCCCACAGTGCTCTCTGGGCGTAGGTGAACTACAACTTCCAAACTCAAACTCAATTCCCAAGCAAACCTTTTCAATACTTTCTGTTGGTAATGAGAGTTTAATACGCCAAGTTTGGTCCAATTCCATTGTTGCAAGAGTTCAGGATGCTCTTTGATTGTGTGTTCACTATAAATCCCAGAAACTGTAACTCCCAAACGTCAAGGTCTATTTTCCCCAAACTCCATCTGCGTTCACATTTGGGCATATTGAGTATTCGTGCCAAGTTTGATCCTGATCCAACATAGTTTGAGTCCACAGTGCTCTCTGGATATAGGTGAACTACAACTCCAAAACCCAAGGTCAATGCCCACCAAACTCTTATAGCATTTTCTCTTGGGTATGGGAGTTCTGTGGGAAGTTTGTGTCTTTCTGCCATTCCTGCCGGGATATCTATGTTGTGTTCATTGAAAGAGGCCCAGGTTTCACACTGAGTGTATGAATACATTTAAAGACATATTAACTATAAGTATGACTGTGTTAGAGTGTCATTGTGTGTCATTGTGGTTGGTGGTGTGCCCCAGGGTTTTGGAAATGTAAAAAATGTGCCGCGGCTCAAAAAAGGTTGAAAAACACTGGTTTAAATCGACTAGATTTTAACAAATATTTGGTGATGTTTTAAAAAAGACATAAAAAATAGGTTTTCTGAAGTGTGTCAAGTGGCCAAAAATAGATTTGGGAGACGCGCTGAGGCCTGACGCTTAAGTATTTCGTAAAAAGACCAAGTTTATCACCAATATTTTATAATGAGATAAAAAATGCTCTAACATATTAAATAACCAGAAGATACCAAATAATTATTGTTAAGACTGATAAGAGAGTTTTGACAAATAAGGTTTGTTTTCGTTATATATAAAATGGTAAGAATTATTATTTCAATGTCCGAATCTTACAGTTATATGTATACATACAAATATGCGTTGGAAAATTAAAGGGGAAGTTAATATGCGTCAAAAGAGGAGGTTTACACGTTTACAAATCCACAAAACATCAAAACCATGATACTTTGATAGTTTTGCTACTACAAATGTGTATTCGGTATTTTGATATATATTAACCCATCTAATAGGTTTTAAAATATATAATATATTTTAATGATAAATATAAAGATTATAAACAACATACAATATAATAATCAATATCAATTTGAGAGAGTGTTGAAATGTAAGCCATTCCTGAGATATTTGGAAATGACGTAGTCCAAAGTTAGTCTAAAATATGCTTATGTTCAAAGTCACCTTCCATAAAGGGTGAGAGTGGATGGAGAGAGCTTTCCACGTTCTCACTGAGTTGAGAGAAACAGTTCGCCAAGGCCCCTTAATGAAGCTCAGGTGTCCTCAAGGGAAACATCCCAAGGTCTGAAGGTAAAGATCTGCAAGGGAAGATTAAAGGCACAGGTCATATTTTTGGAGAAAGTCCCAATGTTTGAAGCGGCTGAGGGGGAAAAGGATAAAACCTGGGGCTGTGAGGAGGGATGCTGGGAGCTGGAGTCCAAAACACCTGGAGGGAGGGAGGGAGGGCCCAAGTTGGCCCAGGACTGGTTACCCCCCATTAAGCGGCTGAGGGGGAAAGGAAGGGGCCTGGGGCTGTGAGGAGGGATGCTGGGCGTTGGAGTCCGAAACACCTTGCGGCCCCCAACTGTGACAGAACAAGACCAAACTTGGCACACAGACCCCCCAAGACCCACTCTACATCCTGGTGCAGTTTGAGGGAGGACGGACCATGGATGACGGGACTTGCAGTACTTCAACTCACTTCCTGAGAGCACTGCGGCCCACACCAATGACGGATCAGGACCAAACTTGGCACACAGAGGCCAAATAGGCCACTTCACAACCTGGTGGGGTTTAGGGCAGGATGGACCATGAATGATGGGATTTGCAGTACCTTCACCCGATTCACTTCCCACAGAACACTGCGGCCCCTACAAATTTGCAGGACCTTCACTCACTGACTGAAACCACTGCGACCCTCATCCAATTGAAGGCGAGTCCCAGAAGACCCCCCCTCCTTTGGATATAAGTTGGATTGGCCTGCAGCAGGGAGTTCCAACGTTCCTGCATGCTTCGAAGGAAGGACAGAAAGAGGTAGAGAAGGAAGAAAAGAGAGAAAGGGAAGGGAGCATGGAAGCAAAGAGTGTGGGAAAGAAGGAACGAGGGAGAGAAGGGGAAACAAGGAGAGAAAGGAGGAAAAGAAAAAGGGGGAAGGAAAGGGAGAGAAGGAAGGAAGGAGAGAAGGAAAGAAAATAAGGGAATGAATGGCCCAATTTTATCATTGGTGGGGTTCAGAATGCTCTTTGATTTTAGATGAACTATAAATCCCAGCAACGACAACTCCCAAATATCAAGTCTCTTTTCCCAAACTCCACCAGTGTTCATACTTGGGCATATTGAATATTCTTGCCAAATTTGGTCTAAATCCACCATTGTTTGAGTCTAGAGTGTTCCCCGAATGTAGGTGAACTACAACTCCAAAACTCAACGTCAATGCCCACCAAACCCTTCCAGTATTTTCTGTTTATCATGGGAGTTCTGTGTGCCAAGTTTGGGTCAATTCCATCATTGGTGGCGTTCATAATGCTCTTTGATTGTAGGTGAACTATACATCCCAGCAACTACAACTCCCAAAGGACAAAATCAGTTGTCGCCGTCCCCCACACGCACGCATACACACACCAACCCCACCAGTATTCAAATTTGGGCATATCAGGTTTTTGTGGCAAATTTGGTCCAGTGAGTGAAAATACATCTGGCATATCAGATATTGACATTACGATTCATAACAATGGCAAAATTACAGTTGTGAGGTAGCAACAAAAGAACCTTATGGTTGGGGGTCACCACAACCGGAGGAACTGTATTAAGGGGTCACCACGTAAGGAAGGTTGGGAACCACTGTCCTCGTCCGTTACTTTTACTCGCCGGTTCATTTTTGTTTATAAATACTGATGATATATGGTTTAGACCAGTGTTTCCCAACCTTTTTTGGGCCACGGCACATTTTTTACATTGACCAAACCCTGGGGCACACCACCAACCAAAATGACACAAAACGACACTCTGACACAGTCATACATAGAGTTAATATGTTTTCGAATGTATTTATACACTCAGTGTGAAACCTGGGCCTGTTTCGATGAACACAACATAGATATCCTGGCAGGAATGGCGGAAAGACACAAACTTCCCACACAGAACTCCCGTAACCAAGAGAAAATGCTATAAGAGTTTGGTGGGCATTGTCCTTGGGTTTTGGAGTTGTAGTTCACCTATATCCAGAGAGCCCTGTGGACTCAAACAACGTTGGATCGGGACCAAACTTGGCATGAATACTCAATATGCCCAAATGTGAACACAGATGGAGTTTGGGGAAAATAGGCCTTGACATTTGGGAGTTACAGTTTCTGGGATTTATAGTTAACACACAATCAAAGAGCATCCTGAACTCTTGCAACAACGGAATTGAACCAAACTTGGCATATTGAACTCTCATTACCCACAGAAAGTACTGAAAGCGCTTGCTTGGGAATTGACTTTGAGTTTGGAAGTTGTAGTTCACCTACACCCAGAGAGCACTGTGGACTCAAACAATGTTATGTTATGCTGTTGTTTGTTTTCTATCCAGAGTCACAATGTTGGAAGGAGGCTCACCACTTCAAGGTCCCTCAAACAGGCATGGGGAAACTTTGGCCCTCTGGGTGCTTTGGACTCCAACTCCCACCATTCCTCACAGCCTGAGGGCCTTTCCTGCTTAAGTGGCTGAGGGGGGGGGAGGAAAAGGGCCCGAGGCTGCTAGGAATGGTGGGAGTTGGAGTCCAAAACACCTGGAAGGCCCAAGCGTGCCCATGCCAGCTTTGACAGAGACCTCTTCCTCCCTCTTCCGCGCGCCCCCCTCCCTGCCCAACACTTTTTCTTCCGCCATTTTGATCCGAGGGGGCAGCGTGAGCGTGTTCAGGAGGGGAGGGGGAAGGCATGACCCGTGCGGGTGCTACTGCGTGGACTCGGCCCAGAGCAAAGCCAGGCAAAGCGAGGAGAGCGAGGCTGGGAAGAAGGGAGCCCGAGGGGAGAAGGAAAAGTGTTCGGCAGGAGGGGGAAGGAAGGGGGTTGGAGGTATCAATTTCCCACGGCACGCCTGAGGATTGCTCACGGCACACTAGTATGCCACGGCACACTGGTTGGGAAACACTGCTTTAGGAAACAATTCTTCAGAAGACTTGACCTTCGCTCAAAGGGCCCTTGTTCAAACCTTGTCATATACATTTTTTCTCTCTACAAACCTGCCGAGGGGTCTCCTTGCGAGGAGGAAGGAAAGGGAGGGAGGGGACCCCGCCCTTCCCTTCCCTCACCTGTGCTCCATTCCCTCACCTGTGCTGCATTCCCTTTGGCCCCGAGTGCGGCCTCCTCATTGGCCGGGATCCCCTTAAAGCCGGGCACCCCCCAGGAGGGGTTGTAGCGTGGAGAAGGAGTTGGAGTACGAGTAGCAGACAGAGACAGAGATTTTTGAGAGAGAGAGAGTTCTGAGAGAGCGTGTGAGTTTTGTGAGAGCGTTGTGAGAGGGAGTTTTGTGTGAGAGAGAGTGTGTGTGTGTGTTTGTGTGTGTGTTTGTGTGTTTGTTTGTTACGGAGGGAGGAGGAAGCAGTCCTATCGAGATGGCCGCAGCGTAAGTCCTCTCCTCTCCCTCCTTCCTTTCTGTGCATGTCTTTCGTGTGTGGCTCTATTTTTGGGGTGTATGGTGGGAGGGCGGCCAGGGAGCGCTGGAGGGCGCCTTCGCCCAGGCAGGGGCTTTGCGGGAGGGGTCGGGGGGTCTCCCTCGCGGGGTGCAGCCTCCCTTCCCTGCCTCGCATCAGACCCACACCCCCCCCCCTTCGCCACACAGCCCGACACCCCAGAGTATCAAGGCAGGAAGCCCCACAGTATCGGCTTTGAACTGGGTTACCTGAGTCCACACTGCCACATCTCCCACTTCAGAGCCGACATTGCGGGGTTCCCTGCCTTGATACTCTGGGCCGGTGTCGGGCTGAGTCCACGCGGCCATATATTCCAGTGCAAAGCGGGTCACGTGGGATATGCTTCTGGGGTGCCGGGCTGTGGGGCGGGGCCTCTGGTGCCACTATTCCCCGATCCACAGGTGACACCCCCAGTTCCTCCAAGCTGCCCCCCACGAACCTGCCCCCCCCTCTCTCTCTTTCTCTCTTTCTCTTTCTTTCTCTTTCTTTCTCTTTCTCTCTTTTTCTCTCTCCTTTTTTCTTCTCTCTCTCTCTTCTCTCTCTCTTCTCTTCTCTCTCTCTCTCTTCTCTCTTCTCTCTCTCTCTCTCTTCTCTCTCTCTCTCTCTCTCTCTTCTCTCTCTCTTCTCTCTCTCTCCGGGCCCTGTCCCTTCGGCCTTGGGGCAGGTGAAGGCAGAGCCCTCGCCCAAGGGAGGCTGCACCCCCACGAGGAGGAGGACCGCCTGGCGTGACTCTGCTCCGCAATGCCAGCGAACTATACATCCCAGCCACAATAACAACTCCCAAATGTCCCCAGTGTTCACATGTGGGCATATGGGGTGGGGGGGGGGCGGGGGGGCCACGGGTTCCAATGTTTGCATCATGCCAGAAAGAGCCAGCCCGCGGGGGGGGCAGGAATGCCACAAAGAAGGACCAGCCCCCAGGTCCCCATGGCCAACAGAAACTAAAGGAAGAGTTTGGTGGGCACTGGCCGGCCTTGTGTTTTGGGAGTTGTAGTTCACCTACATCAGAGAGCACTGTGGATTCAAACCATGATAGAGGCGGGGGGGGGGGGAGTAAATAGCACACCTGCCTTGACTCACCTGATCTTCCGAAGGAAGGAAGGCACTCGGAGGGGAGGGGGGAGACCTGGCCTGTTTCTGCTTCAGAGCGGCAGCCAGGCGCTTCTGACACGTGTCTTTGCACACGCGTGTCAACCCCTGCTGCATTCAGCTGCGCCGTTGGGAAGATGCAAGCCCAGCAACGCACCTCAGTGGAGCAAGCGACACAAGCCCTTTCCTTCCTTTCCTTCCTTCCTTCCTTCCTTCCTTCCTTCCTTCCTTCCTTCTTTCTTTTTAACAGTCTTTCCTTCTCCCTTCCTTCCTTCCTTCTTTCCTTCTTCCTCCTTTCTTTCCTTCTTTCTTTCCTTCTTTCTTTCCTTCTTTCCTTCCTTCTTTCTTCCTTCCTTCCTTCCTTCCTTCCTCCTTTCCTTCCTTCCTTCCTTCTTTCTTTCTTTCTTTCCTTCTTTCTTTCCTTCTTTCTTTCCTTCCTTCCTTCTTTCCTTCTTTCCTTCTTTCCTTCCTTCTTTCCTTTCCTTCTTCCCTTCCCTTCCTTCCTTCCTTCCCTTCCTTCTTTCCTTCCTTCCCTTCCTTTTCTTTTCCTTCCCTTCCTTCCTTTTTTCCTTTTCTGTTCTTCTTTTCTTTCCTTGCTTCTTTTCTTTCCTTGTTTCTTTGTTTCTTTCCTTGTTTCCTTCTTTGTTTCCTTGTTTCCTTCCTTGTTTCCTTCTTTGTTTCCTTGTTTCCTTCTTTGTTTCCTTCTTTGTTTCCTTCCTTCTTTCCTTCCTTCCTTCTATCCCTCCCTCCCTCCCTCCCAGCGGAATAATCAACATCAATCACTGCTTTGAACCGGAATATATGGCAGTGTGGACTTGGATAATAACCCAGTTCGAAGCAGATATTGTGGGATATTGTTCTGGGATGGAGGGCTGTGCGGAGGGAGGGGCCTCTGGTGTTCCTACAATCTGCCCCCCCCCCCCACACACACACACACCTGGCCCTGCAGGCGGCCTCCCCCCCTCGCCTTTGGCCCCCTCCCAGTACAGAGCAAAGGGGGGGGCGAATGGAGGAGGCCCCTCCCTGGGTGGCCTGGCCACTCCCATGAGGCTGCTCGCTTGCTGGGCCCAGTCTACATCTCCCAAACTCAAGGTCAAGGCCCACCCAACCCTTCCAGCATTTTCTGTTGCTCATTGGGTTCTGTGTGGGAGTCTTGGCCCAATCCTATCATTGGTGGAGTTCAGAATGCTCTTTTGATTGTAGGTGAACTATAAATCCCAGCAACAACAATGTCAAGGTCTATATCTCCCAAACTCCACCTGTGTTCATATTTGGGCATATTGAGGATTGGTGCCAAGTTTGGTCCAGATCCATCACTGTTTGAGTCCACTGTGATTGAAGGTACTGTAAGTCCCATCTGTGGTATGTCCTCCTCACAAGTGCACCAGGGTGTAGAGTGGGTCATGGGGGCTCTGTGTGCCAAGTTTGGGCCTGGTCTGTGATTTGTAGGGGCTACAATGTTCTGTGGGAAATGAATCAGGTGAAGGTCCTGCAAATCCCATCATTTGTGGGTCATCCTGCCGTAAACTGCACCAGGTTGCGAGGTGGGCCATTGGGCCTCTGTGTGCCAAGCTTGATCCTGATCCGTCATTGGTCTGGGCCGCAGTGACTGACTGCCTGAGGCCTTTCCTTTTCCCTCTGAGTTACCTTAGAATGTTGGATTGTGGATGGCCAATCGGAGTCCTTTATGCAAATACCATTTCAGTGGCAACCAATCCCCTCTGTCTGAGGCCGTAGAATGTTGTAATTCTGAGGCTGGCCAATCAGAATCCTTTATGCAGATAATCCCATAGTGGCAACTTATCGAAATGCTGTCGCATATTCCTTGGCACCTCCGCACCTCCCAGAAAATGAACATTCCATTTTCAAGGGGAAAAAACTGTCATTTGGCTAACTCAAGCATTCAGTTGCAATCAGTTTTTGCTGGCCAATCAGAGTCCTTTATGCAAATTGTCTCTCAGTGGCAACCAATGCCCCCTGTCTGGTGCCTTAGAGTGTTGGAGTTCTGAGGCTGGCCAATCACAGTCCTTTATCCAAATAATCTGGTGCCTTAGAGCAGTGTTTCCCAACCGGTGTGCCACGAGCAATCATCAGGCGTGCCGTGGAAACTGGAACCTCCAATCCCCTTTCCTCCCCCTCCTGCCGGACACGTTTTCTTCTCCACTCGGGCTCCCTTCTTCCCAGCCTCGCTCTGCTCGCTTGGCCTCGCTTTGCTCACGCTGCCCCTTCTGCGGGAGGGGGGAGGGGGGAGGGAGGAAGACGTGAACTGTGCTGCGAAGACTTACGCCTCCCTCCCTCCCCTCCCCTCCCCTCCTGAACACGCTCACGCTGCCCCCTTGGGTCAAAATGGCGGCAGAAGCGGCAGCGTGAGCAAAACGAGGCAAAGCAAGAAAAAGTAAGTGTTGGGCAGGAGGGGGAAGAAAGGGCCGGAGGGGGAGGAAGAGGTCTCTGTCGGAAGCTGGCATGGGCAAACTTGGACCTTCCAGGTGTTTTGGACTCCAACTCCCACCATTCCTAGCAGCCTCAGGCCCTTTTCCTTTCCCCCCTCAGCCACTCAAGCAGGAAAGGGCCTCAGGCTGTGAGGAATGGTGGGAGTTGGAGTCCAAAGCATCCAGAGGGCCGAAGTTTCCCCATGCCTGTTTTAGGGACCTTCAAGTGGTGAGCCTCCTTCCAACATTGTGATTCTGGATAGAAAACAAACAACAACATAACATCACATTGTTTGAGATCACAGTGCTCTCTGGGTGTAGGGGAACTACAACTTCCAAACTCAAGGTCAATTCCCAAGCAAACCCTTTCAGTACTTTCTGTTGGTAATGAGAGTTCAACATGCCAAGTTTGGTTCAATTCCATTGTTGCAAGAGTTCAGGATGCTCTTTGATTGTGTGGTAACTATAAATCCCAGAAACTGTAACTCCCAAATGTCAAGGTCTATTTTCCCCAAACTCCATCTGTGTTCACATTTGGGCATATTGAGTATTCATGCCAAGTTTGGTCCTGATCCAACATTGTTTCAGTCCACAGTGGTCTCTGGACATAGGTGAACTACAACTCCAAAACCCAAGGTCAATGCCCATCAAACTCTTATAGCATTTTCTCTTGGTTGTGGGAGTCCTGTGTGGGAAGTTTGTGTCTTTCTGCCATTCCTGCCGGGATATCGATGTTGAGCTCATCGAAACAGGCCCAGGTTTCACACTGAGTGTATAAATACATTTACAAACAACATATTAACTATATGTGTTACTGTGTTAGAGTGTCATTTTGTGTCATTTTGGTTGGTGGTGTGCCCCAGGATTTTGTAAATGTCAAAAATGTGACGCGGCTCAAAAAAGGTTGAAAAACACTGCCTTAGAGTGTCGGAGTTCTGAGGTTGGCCAATCGGTGTCATTTATGCAAATAATCCCACAGTGGCAACCAATCGAAACGCTGGCACATATTTCTCCCTCTGCACCACCGCACTACCGCCCGCAAACACTGACTTTTATTATATACATAGGTAGGTAGGTAGGTAGATACATAGATCTTCTACCTCTTTTTTGTAAAATATAATAAAGAAAGGTGCAAATTACAAACATTTAAGTTTGAAAATATAAAACTACTAGCTGTACCCGGCACGCGTTGCTGTGCCCTATTTAGGAGATGCGAGGAAGTCTGAGTATGTAAGGGTTGGAGTTGTTGTTAGTTATGGTGTTGTTGGGGCCATGGCTGTGTCCTTGTGGGTTGTTCTGGTGGGTGGGATGTTGAAGTCCTGGGGAGTTGTCGGTGTGTGGTGTTGCTGGCGTTCTGCATAGCTTGTGGATATACAGTGTTTTTTGTCTTTCCGTCTGCTGTGTTGATGTAGAGGTTGATGCGTGTGTGGGTGGGGTACTTTGGAAGTGAGTGGAGGTACTTGAAATCCCATTATCCATGGTGTGTCCTCCTCTGAACTGCAGTCGAATGGAGTGTGGGTCATGGGGTGCATTGTTTGCCAAGTTTGGTCTTTATTGGTCTTGGTTCTGGGCCACAGTGGTCTGTAGGGAATGATGGGTTTTGAAGTACTACAAATCCCATTATCCATGGAGGTACTTCGAGTCCCATAATCCATGGTCCACCCTCCTCCGAACTGTAGTAGAATGTAGCGTGGGTCATAGGGGCTCTGTGTGCCAAGGTAGGTTACTGTAAATTCAGGCCATACACAGTGTCCAATGAGCTGAGGGCTAGTCGGGAGAATCAAGTTAATGAAGCCTTACTGTCAATTTCGAGCGTAAACAGCATTCCATTAAGTGAGGCCTAGTCAGGGAAATCAAGTTAATGAAGCCTTACTGTCAATTCAGGCCATACACAATGTCCAATGAGCTGAGGGCTAGTCGGGAGAATCAAGTTAATGAAGCCTTACTGTCAATTCAGAGCGTAAACAGCATTCCATTAAGTGAGGCCTAGTCAGGGAAATCAAGTTAATGAAGCCTTACTGTCAATTCAGGCCATACACAATGTCCAATGAGCTGAGGGCTAGTCGGGAGAATCAAGTTAATGAAGCCTTACTGTCAATTCAGAGCGTAAACAGCATTCCATTAAGTGAGGCCTAGTCAGGGAAATCAAGTTAATGAAGCCTTACTGTCAATTCAGGCCATACACAATGTCCAATGAGCTGAGGGCTAGTCGGGAGAATCAAGTTAATGAAGCCTTACTGTCAATTTCGAGCGTAAACAGCATTCCATTAAGTGAGGCCTAGTCAGGGAAATCAAGTTAATGAAGCCTTACTGTCAATTCAGGCCATACACAATGTCCAATGAGCTGAGGGCTAGTCGGGAGAATCAAGTTAATGAAGCCTTACTGTCAATTCAGAGCGTAAACAGCATTCCATTAAGTGAGGCCTAGTCAGGGAAATCAAGTTAATGAAGCCTTACTGTCAATTCAGGCCATACACAATGTCCAATGAGCTGAGGGCTAGTCGGGAGAATCAAGTTAATGAAGCCTTACTGTCAATTCAGAGCGTAAACAGCATTCCATTAAGTGAGGCCTAGTCAGGAACATCAAGTTAATGAAGCCTTACTGTCAATTCAGGCCATACACAATGTCCAATGAGCTGAGGGCTAGTCGGGAGAATCAAGTTAATGAAGCCTTACTGTCAATTTCGAGCGTAAACAGCATTCCATTAAGTGAGGCCTAGTCAGGGAAATCAAGTTAATGAAGCCTTACTGTCAATTCAGGCCATACACAATGTCCAATGAGCTGAGGGCTAGTCGGGAGAATCAAGTTAATGAAGCCTTACTGTCAATTCAGAGCGTAAAACAGCATTCCATTAAGTGAGGCCTAGTCAGGGAAATCAAGTTAATGAAGCCTTACTGTCAATTCAGGCCATACACAATGTCCAATGAGCTGAGGGCTAGTCGGGAGAATCAAGTTAATGAAGCCTTACTGTCAATTCAGAGCGTAAACAGCATTCCATTAAGTGAGGCCTAGTCAGGGAAATCAAGTTAATGAAGCCTTACTGTCAATTCAGGCCATACACAATGTCCAATGAGCTGAGGGCTAGTCGGGAGAATCAAGTTAATGAAGCCTTACTGTCAATTCAGAGCGTAAACAACATTCCATTAAGTGAGGCCTAGTCAGGGAAATCAAGTTAATGAAGCCTTACTGTCAATTCAGGCCATACACAATGTCCAATGAGCTGAGGGCTAGTCGGGAGAATCAAGTTAATGAAGCCTTACTGTCAATTCAGAGCGTAAACAGCTTCCCAGTAAGTGAGGCCTAGTCAGGGAAATCAAGTTAATGAAGCCTTACTGTCAATTCAGGCCATACACAATGTCCAATGAGCTGAGGCCTAGTCGGGAGAATCAAGTTAATGAAGCCTTACTGTCAATTCAGAGCGTAAAACAGCATTCCATTAAGTGAGGCCTAGTCAGGGAAATTAAGTTAATGAAGCCTTACTCTCAATTTTGGGCATGGTCTGTGATTTGTAGGGGTGTACATTTTCTGTGGGAAGTGAATTGGGTGTTTGTGTTTGTGCCTCAGCCCTTTGCCTTATCCTCCTCTGACAGTTTATTATGGGTCGGAATGTTCATGTTGGCTGGCCAGTACAGGAGTTATGCAAATTCGCCCTTATTGGCAGCCAATCATGTTGTCAGAAAGTAGAGGCTAGGAGAGTCGTTGGCAGCCCCGGAGGATGCTGGGAAATGTAGGGTTTTTTTACTCGTTGTTTTGGGGGCCTTCTAGGTTTGGGGGGGGAGTTTCTTTGCTACAAACCTACGTTGTCTGAGGTCTATTTCTGTTGGCAAGTTTGGTGTCTCTGCGTTGTAAGGTTTCTCTGTTTGGGACGGTCATTCCATGACGGGAACCCCTTTATATAATAGATTCATGGAACTTAGAAGAGAAAGGTGATGCCAATGTGCCCATTGGGTTCTCCATTATTGCACCTGGCGCAGAAGAAGAAGAAGAAGAAGAAGAAGCGGGCTTTGTGCGGCGGGGGGGGGGGGGGTATTTCCAGCCTTGATCATCTGGGTTATAGGGCTGTGTGGAAGGGTCCTGAGCTAACCCAGTTCAAAGCAGATATAGATAT
>JARBWK010000518.1:0-29528 GCA_030556195.1 Anolis apletophallus | reverse complement strand
ATAGATAGATAGATTTATTATTTTATTCTTATTACTGTTATTATTAAATTTCCATTTTTTACTTTCTATTACTATTATTTTACCGTCTTTATTATTATTGGAAGGGTACACAAACACATTTACATTGAAGATTAGAATAATGGTTTAATCACAGTTGGACAGACGTATCTTCAATTACATTTTTATGTAAATACTCAAAAACATTCAACCTACTGATGACTACCAGTAGCAGCTGTGTTTCTCACCCTTGGCTTATATTTGAGTCAATACGTTTTCCCAATTTTTTGTGGTAATATTAGGTGCCTTGGCTTATATTTGGGGCGGCTTATACTCAAGTATATATGGTATTCCTCATCTTTCTTGCGTTCCAATTAAACTTCCTTTTAAAATTACTTTGCATGGGAAATCATGTGTATTGTTAACTAGCTGTACCCAGCCACGTGTTGCTGTAGACCAGTGAAAGATCAGACTACCAATGAATATTGCTGATCATCAAAATGTTGTCCATCTGGTAGTCCACTGTGTTTAAGTGCAATCTGCTGGCCGCAAAGATATTTTAGATGGTGCCAGTTGTATATATTTTTCCCATGTTGGCCTGTTTAAGAGTGTGTTATTTTTGTGGACTGCTAATGGTGCCTAATTGTTGGAAAGCATTTACAGAACCCACTCTTTCCCTCACGTTATAGGTCAGTAAAGCCTGTGTAGAAAGAAGCAAGGGCTTAATCGCATTTCCAAAACTTGAGCAGTTTTTGCAAGGAACTGACCATTAAAGGAGAAAATTAAATACACAAAGAGCTACCGAAAATGGGGGGAAAATTCAAAAGGATAGAAAACTAAAATATCTGTATATATAATAAAAAAGAATGTATGTATGTATGTGTGTGTGTGTTTGTATGTATGTATGTATGTGGCAGCATTCTGATTGGCTCCCAGCCTCTACAGTCTGACAACATGATTGGTTGCCAGTGAGGGAGTATTTGCATAACGCCTCTATTGGCCAACCAACACGAACATGATTGGTTGCCAGTGAGGGAGTATTTGCATAACGCCTCTATTGGCCAGCCAACACGAACATGATTGGTTGCCAGTGAGGGAGTATTTGCATAACGCCTCTATTGGCCAACCAACACGAACATGATTGGTTGCCAGTGAGGGAGTATTTGCATAACGCCTCTATTGACCAGCCAACACGAACATTCCGACCCTCTAAACTGGCAGAGGAGGATAAGGCAAAGGCCTGAGGCAGTCGCCAACACGAACATCCGGCGCTCTAAAGTGGCAGAGGGGGTAAGGAAAAGGCCTGAGGCAGTCAAGCACGGTGGGAGTTTCAGACCAAAACACTTTGCGACCCCTTTGCGACCCCAAACAATGAGAGAACAAGACCAAACTTGGCACACAGAACCCTCAAGTCCCACTCTACATCCTGGTGCAGTTTGAGGGAGGATGGACCATGGATGACGGGACTTGAAGTACTTTAACTCACTTGCTTAGAGCACTGTGGCCCACACCATAGAAGGGTCAGGATCACACTTGGCACACAGATGCCCACTGGCCCACTTTACAACCTGGTGCGGTGTAGGGCAGGATGGGCCACAAATGATGGGATTTGCAGTACCTTCACCCAATTCATTTCCCACAGAACATTTAAGCCCCTACAAATCACAGACCAGGCCCAAACTTGGCACACAGAGTACCCATGACCCACTCCACATCCTACTGCAGTTTGGAGGAGGGCAGACCATGGATGATGGGACTTGAAGTACCTCCAATCACTTCACGAGACCGCTGCAACCCTCATCCACTGACTGATCAAGACCAAACTTGGCACACAGAGCCCCCATGACCCACACCACATCCTACTCCAGTTTGGAAGACATTGGACCACAAATGATGGGACTTGAATTACCTTCACTCACTTCCTGAGACCACTACGAGCCAAATAAACAACTGATAAGGACCAACCTTGACACACAATGCCTTTCTTAATTAACCCGGGCAGGGCCGGGTCCCCAAGCTAGTCATAAAATAAAGATTAAAAATATACATTAAAAAATTAGAAAAGAGGAAAAAAGTCACTTTGATCTTCCTTTTGGCAGTTATCTGTGCATATAGATATTCTTACCCTGTCTTTGAAATTGCGGCATATTCCCTCCTTTCAATGACCTCTTCTTTCTAAGCACTAAAGCCAAAATTTTCTTCTTCTTTTACAAAAGTTCTATCTAGAAACTATTTAAATGGAAAGTTCAGACAATTAGATTGTCGTAGTGCTCACCAATTGTCCCAAATATCAGGACTTCAAGACATAGATGACAGGAGGTTGGACTGGATGGCCCTTGTGGTCTCCGTTCCAACTCTATGATTCTAAGAGCTCTATTGTTCTTCTAGGACAGTGTTTCCCAACCAGTGTGCCGCGGCATACCAGTGTGCCGCGATCATCAGGTGTGCCGTGGGAAATTGGGACCTCCAATACCCTTTCTTCCCCCTCCTACCGAACACTTTTTTGTCTCCACTCGGGCTTCCTTCTTCCCAGCCTCTTCTGCTGCCATTTTGATCTGAGGGGGCAGCATGAGCGTGTTATGTTCAGTAGGGGAGGGGGAGAGGAAGACTCTCTGGATATATGTGAACTACAACTCTAAAGCTCAAGGTCAATGCCCACCAAACTCTTATAGTATTTTCTCTTGGTTATGGGAGTTCTGTGTGGGAAGTTTGATTACATTCCATCATTAGTGGAGTTCAGAGTGCTCTTTGATTGCGGGTGAACTAACTCCCAGCAACTACAACTCCCAAATGACAAAATCAAATTTTTGACTGATGGTCCCTCCTTGGGTTAGTATTAGTATGTTTTGTGGTCAAATTTGGCAGCAATTTCTCCAGTGGTTTTTGAGTTATGTTAATCCCACAAATGAACATTACATAGAGAGGGGGGAGAGAGAGAGAGAGAGAGAGAGAGAGAGAGAGAGAGAGAGCAACAGCGCAGGCAGAAAAGCAAAACACAGAGAGAGACTGACAGCTGTTGAGCAAGACCTTTGTGTGTGTGTTTCTGCCATTCCTGCCAGGATATCTATGTTGAGTTCATCGAAACAGGCCCAGGTTTCACACTGAGTATATAAATACATTTAAAAATATATTAACTATATGTATGACTGTGTTAGAGTGTCATTTTGTGTCATTTTGGTTGATGGTGTGCCCCAGGATTTTGTAAATGTAAAAAATGTGCCGCGGCTCAAAAAAGGTTGAAAAACACTGGTCTAGGAGAGTGAATCCCAACCTGTGGTCCATGGACCACCAGTGGTCCACAAAAACTAAAATTTGGTCTGCAGCCTTACCATTACTACACAGTTGCAACAAAAGTGACTGGCATCACAAACCCCTCTTATGGTGCCGAGGATTATTACGAGGGTGAGTCAACAAGTCCATGACTTTTTGAATGAAACACAGGTTTTGGATTTAAAAAATCATTTTATTTTTCAGCGTCGTCTCTTTTGAGCTCTATACACTTTGTCCAACGTTTCTCCAATTTTTTTTATCTCTTCCAAAAAATAAGATTTGTCGAGTTTATCAAAATAGGTATTTGTTTGTGAGATGATTTCACTGTTGGAGTCAAATCTCTTTCCGCCGAGCCATTTCTTCAGGTTTGGAAACAAGAAATAGTCAGTCGGGGCTAAATCCGGAGAATAGGGTGGATGAAGGAGCAATTCATATCCCAATTCATGGATTGTTGCCATGGCAACTGCACATGTGCCCACCCTTGCATTGTCCTGCTGCAAAAGAACTTTTTTCTTGGGAAATGCGGTCGTTTTTTGTCCAAATCCTCATTAAATATTTGCCATTGATTGTTTTAATCTTTTGAAGGTAATCAATGTGGATTATACCTCTTGCATCCCAAAAAAGGGTCGCCATGACTTTATTGGCTGGCAAACCCACCTTGGCCTTCTTTGGCACCAATTCACCCCGAGAAACCCACTGTTTTGACTGCTGTTTCATCTCTGGTGTGTTGTGGTGGATCCACGTTTCGTCCACAGTTACGAAATGGCGCAAAAACTCGTCCATATTGTGGTTGAACAACACCAAACACTCCCAATTGTCACACGACTGCGTTTGTGGTCGATTGTGAGCAAACGCGGCACCCATCTTGCGGAAAGCTTTCTCATATGCAAGTGATCATTTAAAATTGGACCCACTGAGCCATGTGAGATGCCTATGGCTTCCACAATCTCTTTCACTTTCAATCTCCGATTGGCCAACACCATATCGTGAATTTTTTCAATTGTTTCAGGTGTAGAGACCTCAACTGGGCATCCAGAACGTTCGGCATCTTTTGTACTTGTACAGCCACAACAAAATTCAGTAAACACTTATTTACCATTGAAATTGATGGTTCAGAGTCCCCATAGTATTTACCAAGCTTAGCCTTGGTTTGAGTGATTGTTTTTTTCGCAAAAAATAATGCTTAATGAGCACACGAAATTCACTTTTTTCCATTTTGTCCTCAAATCACACTGTAGTCTGCTATCAATTTCTGATTGGTTTCCACTGTGGTATTATTTGTATATGGCTTCTGATTGGCCAGCGTCAAAATTCTAAGACCCTGAAGTGGCTAAGAGGGGAAAAGGCAAGGGCCTGAGGCTGTCAGAAATGGTGACTGGTTGCCACTATGGTGTTATTTGCATATGGGTTCTGATTGGTCCACCTCAACATTCTAACATTCTGAAGTGTCTGAGAGTGGAAAGGCAAGGGCCTTAGTGGCATCTTCTCCTTTTTTTAGGATTTAGGATTTGTAAGTTATTTTTAGTTATTTTTTGTTTTTTATTTTGTTGGTCACACTTTGCGTTGTGAGGAGTTTTGCTGCCAAATTTGGTGTGTTTTTGTCCAGTGGTTTTTTTGTTTACTTCAGCCGCATTACGGACAGAGCATTTATCTCTCTATCTATCTATCTATCTATCTATCTATCTATCTATCTGTTGCTGGCATTGAATGAATGCCTGTTGTGAAGCCACCCAAAATCCCCCTCTGAGGAGGGGGGGGAGAAGGACAGGATACAAATATGTGAAATAAATAAATATTTAATATGGTTGTCTATGTACGAGCAGATGGCAACTACTGGATGGCATATGTTCTGTAACAAAAACTAGAGCTCATGTGGTCTATCTCATGCAATTTTCTGAATCAGCACTCCAAATAACCAAACTGAATCTAAAGTTGACCAAAACCGATTCATAACCCTTTTGGTACCAACGTTGGAGAGTGGTCGCTGGTCACAATGGTCCTTGGTCAATGGTCCCTTGTAAAAAAAAATGGTTGTTCTAGGACAGTGGCTCTCAACCTGTAGGTCCCCGGATGTTTTGGCCCACAACTCCCAGAATTCCCAGCCAGTTTACCAGTTGAGAACCACTGTTCTTGGAGGATTCTTGCATTCTATCACATGCAAAACATTGATGCAGTTGAAGCTGTTGGCTCTTATTCAACACTAGTGATGCCCGGGTTAGGGATTCAGTTGGTTATGATGGGTATGTGTACCAAGTTTGGTCCAGATCCATTGTCAGTTAGGTTGACATTGCCTTCTTGATGTGGTTGAATCACAGCTCTCCTCATCCTGTTTCCACCCCCCGACCCCTCTGCCAAAAACCCTCCAGTATTTTGGTCATGTTGGGTATGTGTTCCATGTTTGGTCCAGATCCATTGGTGGTGGGAGCCATCTTGGAAATATAGTTCTCCTTGGAGGATTCTTGCTTTCTAACACGTGTAAATCATTTATGTCATTGCAGCTGTTGGCTTTTATTCAACACAAGTGATGCCCAGCTTAGGGGTTCAGATGGTCATGATGGGTATATGTGTCAAGTTTGGTCTAGATCCATCATCAGTTGGCTCCACAATGCCCTCTTGATGTGGATGAACCACACCTCCCACCATCCCGTTTCCACCTGCCCCAAAAAACACTCCAATATTTTAGGTTGGTCATGTTAGGTATGTATACCATATTTGATCCAGATCTGTTACCAGTGGGAGCCATCTTGGAAAATACTTACCATATACCTACATACACATGTTCATTTTTATTAGATAGATAGATAGATAGATAGATAGATAGATAGATAGATAGATAGATAGTAGGCCTGTGCAATCATGGTTCTAAAGGTGGTGCGGGTGCTTTGCTTCGACAGTGTTGCTAAAGTTCTGGTGGTGAACACTAGGCGGCGCTGGTGCTTTGCTTCGACAGTGTTGCTAAAGTTCTGGTGGTGAATACTAGGTGGCGCTGGTGCTTTGCTTCTACAGTGTTACTAAAGTTCTGGTGGTGAACACTAGGTGGCGCTGGTGCTTTGCTTCTACAGTGTTGCTGAAGTTCTGGTGGTGAACACTAGGTGGCGCTGGTGCTTTGCTTCTACAGTGTTGCTAAAGTTCTGGTGGTGAATACTAGGCGGCGCTGGTGCTTTGCTTCTACAGTGTTGCTAAAGTTCTGGTGGTGAATACTAGGTGGCGCTGGTGCTTTGCTTTCTACAGTGTTACTAAAGTTCTGGTGGTGAACACTAGGTGGCGCTGGTGCTTTGCTTCTACAGTGTTGCTAAAGTTCTGGTGGTGAACACTAGGTGGCGCTGGTGCTTCGCCGACAGTGTTCCTAAAGTTCTGGTGGTGAATACTAGGTGGCGCTGGTGCTTTGCTTCTACAGTGTTACTAAAGTTCTGGTGGTGAACACTAGGTGGCGCTGGTGCTTTGCTTCTACAGTGTTGCTAAAGTTCTGGTGGTGAACACTAGGTGGCACTGGTGCTTTGCTTCCACAGTGTTGCTAAATCTCTGGTGGTGACCACTAGGTGGCACTGGTGCTTTGATTCTACAGTGTTGCTGAAGTTCTGGTGGTGAACACTAGGTGGCGCTGGTGCTTTGCTCGACAGTGTTGCTAAAGTTCTGGTGGTGAACACTAGGCGGCGCTGGTGCTTTGCTTCGACAGTGTTGCTAAAGTTCTGGTGGTGAATACTAGGTGGCGCTGGTGCTTTGCTTCTACAGTGTTACTAAAGTTCTGGTGGTGAACACTAGGTGGCGCTGGTGCTTTGCTTCGACAGTGTTGCTAAAGTTCTGGTGGTGAACACTAGGTGGCGCTGGTGCTTTGCTTCTACAGTGTTGCTAAAGTTCTGGTGGTGAACATTTCAGAATTCTAACAAAACTTTTGAAATTTCGTTATAATGGCAGTTCCTAATTGGTTCTGTCTTAAAAATCACCAATAATGAAATAATAATGAAGTTTTGAAAGTTTTTTTTAGTTCTGAAATGTTTACCATCAGAACTTTAGCAACACTGTTGAAGCAAAGCACCAGCGCCACCTAGTTTTCACCACTAGAACTTCAGTTTTGTAAGTACTTTAGAACTATTTAGAACAGACCTGGGCATCTTACGGCCCACGGGCCGGATGCGGCCCACTGGCCAATTCTGACTGCTCCATCGATCCTTCGGCGCCCAGGGAGAAGGGCGTTGGGGGCGGGGCCATTTCCACAAGAGGAGGGGCTGCCGCTGCAGCCATCCCATCGCGGGCTGTGGGGCCTTCATCAGCAGACAGCCCACTGCTCTGGAGAACGATCAGAGGAGCGGCGGCTTTGGAGTGCCTGCCATCCCAGGAGGCAATCTGGGCCTGCAGCAGGAGCAGTCAGCCACCTGCGGCGGCTGATCATCCTGGCAACCTGGAAGACTCGATCATTTTCCAGGTCGCCAAGGCGATCAGCCGATTGGGAACGCCTGACGGAACGGCTGAAGGCGAGAGCGAGCGAAGGCCTGCAGCATCCGATCGTCTGTTGCTCTGCTCTGCTGCGGCGGCGGCTGGGTCCACTTTGCCATCCTCTGGGCTGGGTCCATTGGGCCATTCCATCTTGGGATCCTTCCTCTCTTGAGGATGTCAGCCTCCATCTTGGTTCGCACCTTGTCTTCTTGAATTTTATTTTAGTGGTTTTTATTATTATTTTATAATAATTTTATAATAATAATAATATAAGATAATAAATAATGTAATGTTATATTATATTATAATTTCAATATATTATAATGTCTTTATATATATATATACTATAATATAATATTTATGACATTAATACTAATAATATATGAATATTTCTCGATATATTAATATGTTAATATTAATGATGTGTAGTATATAGTAAATATAGTAAATAAATAAATAAATAATGTAGATTAGAATGTAGTTCAGCCTTTGGGTGTGGCACTCCATATTTTTGGCTCTCGTGTGGCCCCTTGGAAAAAATAATTGCCCACCCCTGTTCTAAAGTATTTACAAAATTAAAGTTCTGGTGCTGAACACTAGGTGGCGCTGGTGCTTTGCTTCTACAGCGTTACTAAAGTTCTGGTGGTGAACATTTCAGAACTCTTAACAAAACTTTCAAAATTTCGTTTTAAAGGGCAGTTCCTAATTGGTCCTGCCTTAAAAATCGCCAATAATGAAATAATAATGAAGTTTTGAAAGTTTTGTTGGAGTTGTGAAAGGTTCACCACCAGAACTTTAGCAACACTGTAGAAGCAAAGCACCAGCACCACCTAGTGTTCACCACAAGAACTTCAGTTTTGTAAGTACTTTAGAATCATTTAGAACCATGATTGCACAGGCCTAATAGATAGATAGGTAGGTAGGTAGGTAGATCATTTGGACTCCAGCAGATTTATTTGGAGAGATGGTATCTACTTCGATCCGTGGCTGAAATGATCTGACCTACCCCAAGTAAGTAAGCTAAAGTATTACCCATTTTTTTGATACACAGAGGCTACCAGCGAAAAAAGAAAGAGAACATGTTGCTTACCTGTAAGTGATGTTGAGTGGTCATCTGCGCACTCACATGACCCTCCCTCCTCCCCTCTTTTTCAGGTCCAGGGTTTCACTCTCAGTGGACCATGGAACTGAAGAGAGAGAGAGTAGCTTTGGCGCTCTGGAGCATTCCCAGTATGGAGGAGTGAGCGTAGTTCCCACCAAAGCTACTCAGCCTTAGAACGTGATCAAGACTCTGCACAGGGGCAAGATACGTTTGTGTGAGTGCACAGGTGGCCACTGAAGGAACCACCGTGGCAGGTAAGCAACATGTTCTTCTAATGTATGTGTTCATTTATTATATTCCGGGGAGAGCGTGGATGAGCTCCATCTATCAGCTCCAGCTCCCCATGCGGGGACATGAGAGAAGCCTCCCACAAGGATGGCAAAACATCAAAACATCCGGGCGTCCCCTCGGCAATGTCCTTGCAGATGGCCAATTATCTCACACCAGAAGCAACTTGCAGTTTCTCAAGTCACTCCTGACATACATAAAAATTATTATATGTAGACTTCTAGTAAAACTACTACCCATCGAGCTTGTTTCTAGGGTGTGCATGAGAAAAGAACAGTGGAGGGTTTCCTGCGCCTTCACTGTAATTTCAAATTTCAATTCTCTGGATATAGGTGAACTACAACTCTAAAACTCAATACCTGCTAAAGTCTTCCAGTATTTTCTGTTGGTCTTGGGAGTTCTGTGTATCAAGTTTGGTTCAATTCTCGTTTGTGGAGTTCAGAATGCTCTTTGATTGTAGGTGAACTATAAATCCCAGCAACTACAACTCCCAAATGTCAAGATCTAATTTTCACAAACTCCACCAGTGTTCACATTTGGGCATATTGAGTATTCGTGCCAAGTATGGTCCAGATCCATCATTGCTTGAGTCCACAGTGCTCTCTGGATGTAGGTGAACTACAACTCCAAAATTCAAGGCCAATGCTCACCAAACCCGGTATTGGTCACCGGAGCTCTGTGGGCCAAGATTGGTTCAATTCCATCATTGGTGGAGTTCAGAATGCTTTTTGATTGTAGGTGAACTATAAGTCCCAGTAACTACAACTTCCAAATGACAACATCAATACCCTCCCCCCCCCCCAGGATGTATTTTCATTCATTGGCCCAAATTTGGCACAAGTATCAGGTATTTGTGCCAAATCTGGTCCAAAGAATGAAAATACATCCTGCATATAAGATATTTACATTCAGATTATGTAATAGCTTGGGGTCACCACAACATGAGGAACTATGTTAAGGAGTCGCAGCATTAGGAAGGTTGAGAACCACAGCTTTAAACCTTTGAGGGGTAAAGCTTGGGATCGGTAGCCTTGCTCAAGAGCAGGAGTAGGGAACCTATGGCTCGGGAGCCAGATATGGCTCTTTAAATGATTGCATCTGGCTCTCCAGAGCAGCCCGGGCCTTGGTTTCCCAGCATGCAGCGGGAGGAGTGACGCAAATGCACCGCGACTGCCACTTCCGCACCGTCATCGCCGCCCCTTCTTCCTCATCTCCTGCTGCTCTCGGGGCCCTGCGCCCTCTTCGTTGGGGATGGCGGAACCCGAGGAGACGCTGGAGGTGGGCCTGGCCCTGGTGCCGCGGACCCGGCCTCGCTGCCCCCGGGGGACGCCCAGCTCATCGCCCTCTTCGTCGGGCAGCTCAAGAGCTGCTGCCTCTTCGATGCCTTCTGGAGGGACTGCCTCGCTGACATTGACACCAAGGTCCGCCTTGGCCCTGCGCCCTCCTCCCCCTTCCTTCCTTCCTTTCTTCTTTTCTCTTCCTTTCTTTTTCCCTCTCTTTTTCTTTCATTCTTTTTCCTCCTTCTCCCCCTACTTTCTTTCCTCCCTCCCTCTTTGTTCCTTCCTTCCTCTTCCATTCTTTCCTTCTCTCCCTCTCTCCCCTTCCTTCTTTCCTCCATTCTCCCTCTTCCTTCCTCTTCCTTCGTTTCCTTCTCCCCTTAACCCTTTCCTTCTCTCCTTCCTTTCCCTCCCTCTCTCCCATTCCTTCTTTCCTCCATTCTCCCTCTCCCTTCCTTCCTTCCTCTGCCTTCCTTCTGTCCTTCCTTCCTTCCTCTTCCTTTCTTTCTTTCTCTCTTTTTTTTCATTCTTTTTCCTCCCTCTCTCCCTACTTTCTTTCTTCCCTCCCTCTTCGTTCCTTCCTTCCTCTTCCATTCTTTCCTTCTCTCCTTCCTTTTCCCTCCCTCTCTCCCATTCCTTCTTTCCTCCATTCTCCCTCTTCCTTCCTCTTCCTTCATTTCCTTCTCCACCTTAACCCTTTCCTTCTCTCCTTCCTTATCCCTCCCTCTCTCCCCTTCCTTCTTTCCTCCATTCTACTTCCTTCCTTCCTCTTCTATTATTTTCCCCAAGTCTTCATTTCCTTCTCCTTCCTTTCTTTTCACTCCCCTCTTTCTCCCCTTCTTTCTTTTCTTCTTTCTCCTCCATTGTTTTTCTTTTTTCTCACTCCCTTTCCTTTCCCCACCTTTCCTTCCCTCCCTTCCCATTTCCTTCATTCTTTCCCCCTCCTTGTCTCTCTCCTGCTTTTCTTTTCTTCCTTTTCCATAGTTTGTTCTTCTTTTCTTTCATTCTCTCCCCCTCCCTCCTTTATTTCCTCTGTCTTTCTTTCTTTCCCCCTTCCTTCCTTCCATCTTCCCTTCCTTCCCAGAGTCCTGAGCATGCCTTTTGCAGAGCTAGGTCTGAAGTGTCCTGTCATTCTGCCGGGGGAATCCTTTTCTCATCGTATGTACTTATATACTCACATTTAGTTGAATTCAGTCTTATAATATATTATATACTAGCATGGGGACCCGGCGGTGCCCGGGTTTTTTGAGAAACGTAGTAGTTGGTCTTTAGCAGTTATTTATGTGGCTCACAGTGGTGTCAGGAAGTTAGTGAAGGCACAGCGAGTCCCATCGTCCATGGTCCACTGTCCTCCAAACAGGACCAGGATGTAGAGTGGGTCATGGAGGCTCTGTCTGCCAAGTTTAGTGTCGATTCATCATTATTGGGAGTTGTAGTGGAATCATGAAATTACTGAAGGTACTGCAAGGCTCATCATCTGTGATCCACCATCCTCCAAATAACAGTAGGATGTAGATTGGGTCATGGGGGCTCTGTGTGGCAAGTGTGGTCTCTATTGGTGAATGGATGAGGGTTGCATTGTTATCAGGAAGTGAGTGAAGGTACTGCAAGTCCCATCATCCGTGGTCCATCTCATACAAAACTGCACCAGGATGTAGAGTGGGTCATGAGGGCTCTGTGTGCCAGGTTTGGTCTTGATCAGTCATTGGAATAGGTTTGCAGCAGTCTTGGAAAGTGAGAGAAGGTACTGCAAGTCCCATCATCCATGGTCCGCCCGCCTCCAAACTGCAGTAGGATGTTGAGTGGGTCACTGGGGCTCTGTGTGCCAAATGTATTTATCGGTGTTTGTTGGGGGCGGCAGTGGTCTGTGGGAACAGAGGGGTGTGAAAGTACAAAAAAACCCATCATCCATTGTCATTCCTCCCCTGAACCTCACCAGGATGTGAAAGCAGTAATAGGGGTTATGTGTGCCAAGTTTGGTCTCGAACAGTAATTGGATGAGGGTCGTAGCGGACTTGGGAAGTGTGGAGAGGTAGTTGAAGTCCCATCATCCCTGGTCCGCCCTCCTCAAAACAGGATGTAGAGTGGGTCATGGGGTCTGTGTGTGCCAAGTGTGGTCTGTATTGGTCCTTTTTGGTGGCCACAGTGGTCTGTGGGAACCAAAGTGTTTGAAAGTACTACAAATCCCATAATCCGTGGTCCACCTCCCCTGAATCGCAGCAGGACATAAAGGGGGTCAGGGGGGTTATGTGTACCAAGTTTGGTGGAGGTCCATCACCCGCGCTGGTCGCTGTGGCCTGTGGAAGTGGCAGCCAATCAGAACGCTGGCACATACAAACCCACAAACATACATACAAACATTCCGCTCTATTATATACTAGCTTGGGGACCCGGCAGTGCCCGGGTCATTTGAGAAGTGCAGCAGGATGTAGAGTGGGTCATGGGGGCTCTGTGTGCCAAGTTTGGTCTTGATCCATCATTCTTGGGAGTTGCAGTGGTATCATGAAAGTACTGAAGGTACTGGAAGTCCCATCATCTGTGGTCCAGCCTCCCCCACATTGCAGTAGGATGTAGATTGGTTCATGGGGGCTCTGTGTGCTAAGTTTGGTCTGTGTTGGTGAATGGATGAGGGTTGTATTGTTTTTAGAGAGTGAAGGTACTTCAAGTCCCATCATCCGTGGTCCGTTTCACACAAAACTGCACCAGGATGTAGAGTGGGTAATGAGGGCTCTGTGGGCCAGATTTGGTGTTGATCAGTCATTGGATAAGGTTTGCAGCAGTCTTGGAAAGTGAGGTAAGGTACTGCAAGTCCCATCATCCATGGTCTGCCCTCCTCCAAACTTCAGCAGGATGTAGAGTGGGTCACTGGGGCTCTGTGTGCCAAGTGTGGTCTTTATCGGTGTTTGTTGGGGGCCGCAGTGGTCTGTGGGAAGAGAGGTGTGAAAGTACTACAAATCCCATCATCCATTGTCAGCCCTCCCCCGAACCTCACCAGGACATGAAGGTAGTCATGGGGGTTATGTGTGCCAAGTTTGGTCTCAATCGGTAATTGGATGAGGGTCGCAGCAGACTTGGGAAGTGAGTAGAGGTACTTCCAAGTCCCATCATCCATGGTCCACCCTCCTCTGAACTGCACCAGAATGTAGAGTGGGTCATGAGGGCTCTGTGTGGCAAGTTTGGTGTTGATCAATCATAGGATTAGGTTTGTAGCAGTCTTGGAAAGTGAGGGAAGGTACTGCAAGACCCATCATCCATGTTCTGTCCCCCTCCAAACTTCAGTAGGATGTGGACTGGGTCACTGGGGCTCTGTGTGCCAAGTGTGGTCTTTATCAGTGTTTGTTGGGGGCCACAGTGGTCTGTGGGAACAGAGGGGTGTAAAAGTACTACAAATCCCATCAACCATTGTCAGTCCTCCCCCAAACCTCAGCAGGACGTGAAGGCAGTCATGGGGGTTATGTGTGCCAAGTTTGGTCTCGATCAGTGATTGGATGAGGGTTGCAGCGGACTTGGGAAGTGAGTAGAGGCACTTCAAGTCCCATCATCCATGGTCCACCCTCCTCCGAACTGCACCAGGACGTAGAGTGGGTCATGGGGGCTGTGTGTGCTGAGTGTGGTCTGTATTGGTCCTTTTTGGTGGCCTCAGTGGTCTGTGGGAACCAAAGTGTTTGAAAGTACTACAAATCCCATAATCCGCGGTCCACCTCCCCTGAAACGCACCAGGACATAAAAGGGGTCAGGGTGGTTATGTGTACCAAGTTTGGTGGAGGTCCATCACCCGCGCTGGTCGCTGTGGCCTGTGGAAGTGGCAGCCAATCAGAACGCTGGCACATACAAACCCACAAACATACATACAAACATTCCGCTTTATTATATATAGAGAGCTCATAGCTCTCCGAGTCAAAAAGGTTCCCGACCACTGCTCAAGAGGAATAAAAATTGGAGGTAGGCATTCACTGAGATTTTTACCAGGTCTTGACCTATCTGTCTTAAATTGCCACCTTGCCTTGAACACAATACAGAAGGGCTTCTCCATATGTCTACTACACCCATTCTTCACTGAGAGCAACACTCTGCATTCTTCAATTTCCCTGCAATAAATTTGCGTTTATATTCCTCTTTTCCTTACTGTTATTTTTTTAATAGGCAAAGGAGCGCATTGTGGGCTGTCTCCGGTTTCCGAAGAGAGCCCTTTCTGTAAAAGATAAAAGGAAAATGAAAGGCTCTACTGGCCTCAAGTAGCCCAGTTTTCACATATCAGCTTAATTGAATCAGACTCCACAGGCAGAAGAATGGTAAATGTCCCTTTTCTGCGAATGTGAGTCATATTGAGTCTTTTTTTTTTTTGACAACCAGATAAAAGCTGGTCGCAAATGGTTCTGGAAATGCATACGGGAAAGACTTGTTTGCTTGACATATCTGCAACGAAATATTGTCATGTCTAGCCACTCGTGCACCTTTCCAGGATGCTCCATTTTATCCCACCTTCACGCTTCTCTACAGTTTTTTCCCGACATATTCTGGGACGGTGGAACATACTTAGTCTTCATTAGGAGATTTTGGGGTTATCCTTCTTTGGTGACCTTTTCATTGTATTTTATTCCACTTTTGAACATGTTTTGCCATTGTCACTCTGACTACCGTATATATTTGTGTACTCGCATGCTTTTCTGATCTGTTGTCAAACATTATCTATGTATATAATAAAAGTCAGTGTTTGCGGGCGGTGGGTGGGTGGTGCAACCGAGCGAATATGTGCCAGCGTTTCGATTGGCTGCAACTGTGTGATTATTTGCATAAATGGCTGTGACTGGCCAGCCTCCCAACATTCCAACACAGCACAGAGAGGAAAGGAAAGGGCCTGAGGCAGGCATAAATGGCTGGAATTGAAGTTAGCCAGTTGACAGTTTTTTCTGTTGGAAATGGAATGTTCAGTACCTTCACCCAATACACTTCTAAGGTGACTCAGAAGGAAAGCAAAAGGCCTCAGGCAGTCAGCCACTGCGGCCCACAGCAATGACGGATCAGGACCAAACATGGCAAACAAGGGACCAATGGCCCACTTCACAACCTGGTGTGGTTTAGGGCAGGATGGGCCATGAATGATGGGATTTGCAGTACCTTCACATCATTCACTTCCCAAACAACACTGCAGCCCCTATAAATCACAGACCAGGCACAAAATTGACAACAAGGCTTCCTTAACTTGATTTTCCTGACTAGGCTTCAGCTCATGGGATATTGTTAGGCTTCCTCAACTTGATTTTCCTGACTAGGCCCCCAACAATGACAAAACAAGACCAAACTTGGCACACAGACCCCCCAAGATGCACCCTACATCCTGGTGCAGTTTGAGGAAGGATGGACCATGGATGATGGGACTTGCAGTACTTTAATTCAATTCCTTAGAGCACTTTGGCCCACACCAGTGACGAACTATGACACACAATGCCTTCCTCAAATAACCCGGGCACCGCCGGGTCCCCAAGCTAGTCTATATATATAAAATCCTTCATGTTGTGGTGACAGTCTTATAGACAAAGAAACCACACAAGGCAGACACACAAAAACAGCCCACATACCCAGAAAACCCTACGAGGTATGCATAACACAACCTCCCCCCCCAAAAGAACCAACGGTCACAAATCCAAACCATATGGACTACAATCCCCATAAGCCACTGCGCCAGACAACAAAATGGTGCATGCGCCAGCCATGCGCCACAACTCCTCTCCTCACCCCTCCCAAACTAAAAAAAAACACCCACCAGTCCGTGGAGTACCCTCCTCCCTCCATCCGGAGGGCCCGGCCCACGGCGCTTGGCAATGGCGGAGGGAGGGAGGAGATTACTCCACGGACTGTTTGGGAACGAAGGAAGGAATCTCTCTCTCTCTCTCTCCTCGGAGCTGAAAGGGAGCTTCCTTCCTTTCCTAACAGTCCATGAAGCCCCCTCCCTCCCTCCTCCCCGGGCCCTACTCCTCCTACTAACGGAGGAAGGAAAGTTCGGAGGAGAAAGGAAGAAAGCAAAGAAAGGTAGGATGGATGGGTGGATGGAAAGAAGGAAGGGGGGAGGAGAAAAGAAGGAAAAAACATGTGTACGAGGGCAGGGGGGGTGGGGTGCGTGTGCACACACAGGAACAATGGAAAGTGGGGAGGAAGGAGAGAGAGAAGGAGGGAGGGAGGGAAGGAAGGAAAGAAAAAAAGGAAAGACTGGAAAGAGGTAAAGAAGGCAGGAAGGAGAAACTACACAATATGCATATACACACAAACATAATCATACACACACACATATACATAAAGACATGCACACATGCATGAATGGATGGAAGGAAGGAGGGGAGAAGAAAGGAAGGAAAAGGAAGGATAGCAGGAAGGAGGGGAGGGGAAAGGAAGGAAAGGAAAGAAGGAAGGGTAGAAGGGAGGGAGGGAGGTATAGAGAGAAGAATGGATGGAAAGAAGGAAGGGAAAAGAAAGGAAGGAAAAAGGAAGGATACAAACACACAAATACATAAATACACACATATACACGCATACACATATACACATATACATAACTACACACACAGTCCCACAGCAACGCGTGGCCGGGTCAGCTAGTAACATTATAAATTGTTCTATTGAGCAAGGAACATTCCCAGAGAGGCTGAAAGAGGTGTGGGGTAGAAATGAAGTTAATAAATAAATAAATAAATAATAGTGGAGTTGTATGCTCCCTGAGTGCAGCTCCCGTTAGTAGCTTGGCTGTCACCCGCTGGATCATTTGAAACTTCCGAACAGTCTTCAAAGGCAACCCCACATAGAGCGTGTTGCAGTAGTCTATCCGGGATGTAACCAGAGTGTGGACTACCATGGCCAAGTCAGACTTCCTAATATTGATCCATGGATAAGTCAACTCTTGTTTGTTGGATTGAAGTTTTGGCTAAAATTTCAGTTGAGAGAGTTATAGTAAAGCAAAATGATTTTTTTTATATAAAAAAAAGCACATCCCACAAACTGTTGAGATTTTCAGACTAGAGAGGGGTTGCAAGGGTTTTGAGAATGTAAAACAATAGTGGGACGGGACCCTTCCTAATCGTGTTTTAGGCAGACGGGGTATCCTGAAAAATCTCAATAGCCTAAATCTTAGGATTTACATATTCTTTAGTGTCTGTACATTCGGCAGCAGAACTGGTTCCCTCCCCTTCATTTGCTTCTTCTCACACCTACAACCAATGAACGAGGTTGTGTAAGTTTGCAAAATACCTGGAAAAATATCAGTGTCATTGCTGACTTCTGAGACTTGTATCTCTGGAACTTAATTGTAGTGTACAAGATCAGTGGTTCAGCCGATGTTGAATTCATTCCAATCAAGAAGATTAATCCATTTCAGAATGAGATTATAAAGGAAGGCATTTAGAGAGTCTGCATTGGTTTTAATCACTCATTTAGGGACTGCCATGATTGGGTAAAGGCATCCCTGTGGATGTAAGTCGGGCTCCCATTTGCAAATTATATAGTGGTCAATATAGCAACCTTCTTCTAGCCTCCAATAATAATAATAATAATAATAATTTTTGCTGTACATGGATGATCTGAAGCTTTACGGAAAATCAGAAACTGAAATCCAGTCACTGACCAACAGACTCTTCAGTATGTCCAGCCTAGACAAATGTGCCACAGTGGCATTAAAAAATGGGAAAATTACACACAGCGAGGTATAGAGATGGCAAATGGAGAAACCATAAAATGCAATCAGCCTATAAATATCTGGGAATACTACAGATGTACATTATCAAACATGGGCATGTGAAGAATGTGGTCAGCAAAGAATACATCCAAAGGGTCAGAAAGGTTTTGAAGAGCAAATTAAATGGCGGAAATACAATCAAGGTTATCGACACCTGGGCCATCCCCGTCACTAGATACACGACTGGAATTGTGAACTGGACACAGGCAGAGATGGATGATCTGGACAGAAAAACAAGAAAACTGGTGACAATCCACTACTCATGACACCCGTGTAGTGATGTCGACAGACTTGACCTGCCCAGAAAATCAGGAGGCAGAGAGAGGGCTTCTGCAAGGGAAACAAATGGTAGGAGAAGAGAAAGAAGCTCTGGCAGATGATGGGAAAGGCAGTCAAGACCCAACATTGAGGGAAGTCAATAGTAGTAAACTGCTTCAAGTGCAAAAGACAAAGAGGGAATACCGTAAAAACACAATACAGAGCAGAAGTGTTCCGGCCCCCACTAGGCCTGTTTGATACTGCGTTATGTACCTATTTGACCTTTACCAGCAAGGCCTTTTGTTCTATTGTTGTGGACATGTGGACTGTGATGGGAGGAGTCGTGCTTGACCTGGCAGCACCACCCTGAACTCCTCCCCTTCCTGAGTTTACTTGGGGGGCTGGACTTCCTTTCTGCCTCCATTCCAAGGATTGCACATGGACAAAGCACGTGGAAATCTGAAGCTCGCTTAGACAACGCATCTTTGTCCACGTATAGCTTTCCACCAACTCTCTCAAGCCAGGATTGCAGTGATAGGAAGGCCAGCCCTTCACCCAAAGACTGTAATCTCTGGGGACCTCAGAACTTTGTGTGTCGGAGGACCATTTGGAGCAACAAAGGAACCCTGGAACCTTCACTCTGCATAAGGCAAGTGGACATTTTCCATTTGTTTAAAGGACTTTTCTAGTAACCAACCTCAAGCTTTTTTGGACAATCAGTTTTACTGATTGTTAGCAAATAAACCTTGTTTGAGTTCACCTATTTTTGAGTCGTGAACTCATTGCTCATAAACTCCAGGTTTTCTTTTTTTTTTATAAACAAGTTTTATTGGTTAAAAATAGACATTTACATGGGAATCACAACACATATTAGTCTGTGGTACATCTACCCAGACTTACACGTACAACGTAATGGGTGGGTAAGGGAAAGGGGGTTGGGGAAAGGATACATTAGGTTGGACCCTGAACATATAACATCTAGAAACAGGTTGACTTCACCTGGATTCTGAGGGGGTTACATTATTATTGGTCAAAACAATCAAGATTAACTTAGAGCTTATATCCAGAAGCCTTGCAACTCTAATTTCTCCTTATTCTTTATATAACATAAAAATGGTTTCCACGTTTCTTCAAAGTCTATACTTGAGTTACCTCTCACAAGGTTCGTTAATTTGTCTAGTTCTGCAAGTTCCATGATTTTAATTAATAGTTCTTTTTCTTCTGGCATTTCGGTGTTCTTCCAATACCGCGCTAGCACGATTCTGGCCGCCGTGAGGATGTAGCATAGTAGTTTTCCATATGTCTGCCCATTGTTTGTTGTTCTATAATATTCAAAAGAAATAACTCAGGTGTTTTTTCAATTTTTCTCTCTCAGTATTTCTTGCACTAACTTATGTATTCTGCACCAATACTGTTTTGTAACTTCACACGACCACCATTGATGATAGAAGGTACCCCTGTTCTTTTGGCACTTCCAGCATCTATCGCTGGTGTTTCTATAGATTTTTGATAGTTGTGCTGGGGTCAGGTACCATCTGTACATGAGTTTTAACTGATTTTCCCTTAATGTATAGGTGTACATGTATTTTGGTGTTATTGTCCACATCTTTTCCCAGTTTTCCCTGGGAATGTTGTGTCCTATATTTTTGTGCCATTTTTCCATGTATTCCCTCATCGGGGCCTTATCGAATCTCTCCGCTAAGATATATTTATATAACTTACTTACTCTTTTATTTTCTGAGCACAACAAGATCTTTTCTCCCAGGGACATTGTCTCCGACCATCCCACTTTGTAGTCTGTTTGATATATCTTTCCCATTTGGGTGTACTGAAACCAATTTAACTTTCCTTCACACAGGTCTTCTCTTTTTTATTATCATCTTGTTATCTTCCTTCATTAATATTTGCTTATATGTTGGCCATCCTTCTTTCCCTACCTTCATCATGTGCATCGCCTCGACTGGTGATAGCCATAGAGGGACTCCAGGTTTTCTTTTTATGGGAAAGCTAGAACACTACCCCCAGAGTCCTATAGAAGCTTCTCCATTTCTTAAAGACCCTTTCCAGGCCCTGGGCGGGACGCCACAAGAGAAAACTGGCAAAAGAAGGCTCTCCATGGACAGTTCCTGGGAAAAATTGAGAGCCAAATTGACAGCTGTCCCTCTCCTTCAGCTGTCCCTCTCCTGCTCTCCAGGTCTCCTGAAGTGCTGCTATGTCGATGTTAAAGCGCCCCAGCTCCCTTGCAATGATAGCAGTTCTGCATTCGGGGCGTTCACTGCCGGTGTTGTCCATCAGTGTCCGTACGTTCCATGTTCCGAAATTCATTTTTCTTTTTTGGCCGCAGGGCGGTGACAGTACAGTCAGGGATAAGAGAGGCAGACTACGCTTAGGGCACCTTTTCTAGACCCTTCCCCATGTGGCGTGAGCAGAGTGGATCCTAAAAAGGGCTGCTCAGTCATGGATACAGCTGCCGAACTACTCAACTGCCTCGGACCTTGAGGTAGAACGACCGAGTCCGTATCCACCACCCATGTGCCAGTCTGTGACTAGGGGCTTCCGGATTTCACAGTCTTGCCCCCGTCACCACTCACTGATCACCATGGGACTTTTGTTGGTTTGTTTTTATTTTCTTTCGAAGATGCCTGACTTTTTTTAATGTGTGGAGGTCAGTGCACAACTGACCAACACAAAGTCTTCACAGAGTGAGGTCCCACAGTGGCATGGTTAACACGACAGCCATGGCTTCTCAATCTGTTTATTTCTTAGATTTCTACACCGCCACTCCTGGAGGCTCGGGCGGTTTACAGAAGAGTTTGAGTAAAACAATACCTGATAAAAACAGAGAAATTCAAATTCCAGCATTACTCAAAAGCCTGCCTTACATGCTCTGCGGAAGGTGTCCAAGTTTCGCAGACCCCGAGTCTCAGGCGGCAAAGTGTTCCATAACACCGGGGCAATGATGGAAAAAGCCCTTCGCCGAGTTGTCGTCAGGCGGAAGGATCTCAAACTGGGGATGTCTAAGAGGTTCTGGTCCTCTGACCATAGTGATCTTGGGGGATTATATGGGATCAGGCGATCCTTTAGGTACACTGGCCTCAGACCATGCAAGGCCTTGAAAGTAAGAACTAGTACCTTGAAAGTAATCCGGAATTCGATTGGTAACCAGTGCAGGTCCTGGAGTATTGGTGTTATATGACAGCTCGCAGGCTCCCCCGCGAGAAGCCGGTCTGCGGCTTTCTGCACTAATTTAAGTTTCCGAATCACAGTCAAGGGTAGGCCAATGTAAAGAGTGTTACAGTAGTCAAGTTTTGAGATGACCGTGGCCTGGATCACCGTGGCTAGGTCATTCTGGGACAGATAGGGGGCCAGATGACTCGCCTGTCATCTGGTGGAAGAACGCAGTTCTGCTGACAGTGGAGATTTGAGCCTCCATTGACAGCAGAGGATCCAAAAGGACTCCCAGGCTTTTTACTAATGATGATGGGCGTAGTGCCTCGCCATCCAGGGTCAGCAGTTGGATGTCCCTAGTGCCCAGACGGCCCATCCATAGGATTTCCGTCTTCACTGGATTCCCCTTCAACCTGCTGGCTCGCAGCCATCCAGTAACGGCTTGCAGCCTTCTTCCGCCTTCACAGCCGTTGTAACATGTATCATGTTATCCTCCTCCTGCTCCGCCGTTGCCTTGAAACTACGCGGCAACGAGAGCATCGGGTCTCGTGAAACCCTCTTATAGTGCCAAGACAACGGGGATGTCGGGAGGGGAGACACTGACTACCCACAATAGATTACTACTACCACATTTTCCATGGGTGAGCAGATGGTGACTACTGGATGGCATATGTTTTGTATCAGAAACTAGAGTGGATGTAGTCTATCCCAGTGTTTCCCAACCAGTGTGCCACGGCACACTAGTGTGCTGTGAGCGATCAACAGGTGTGCCGTGGGAAATTGGAACCTCCAATACCCTTCCCCCTCCTGCCGAACACTTTTTCTTCTCCACTTGGGCTCCCTTCTTCCCAGCCTCTCTCTGCTCGCTTTGCCTTGCTTTGCTCATGCTGCCGTGAGCGTGTTCAGAAGGGGGAGGGAGAGAAGACGTGGGGTGAGTCTGCGCAGGAGCGCCCGCATGGGTCACGTCTTCATCCCTCCCCCTTCCCCTCCTGAACACACTCACGCTGCCCCCTCGGATCGAGCAGAGTGAGGCTGGGAAGAAGGGGGCCCGAGTGGAGAAGAAAAAGTAAGTGTTCAGCAGGAGGGGGAAGAAAGGGTGCGAAGGGGAAGGCGGGGATGAGGTCTCTGTCGAAAGCTGGCATGGGCAAACTTGGACCTTCCAGGTGTTTTGGGCTCCAACTCCCACCATTCCTAGCAGCCTCGGGCCCTTTTCCTCCCCCCCCCCCCCTCAGCCACTTAAGCAGGAAAGGGCCTCAGACTGTTAGGAATGGTGGGAGTTGAAGTCCAAAGCACCCAGAGGGCTGAAGTTTTCCCATGCCTGTTTTAGGGACCTTAAAGTGGTGAGCCTCCTTCCAACATTGTGAATCTGGATAGAAAACAATCAACAACATAACATAACATTGTTTGAGTCCACAGTGCTCTCTGGGTGTAGGTGAACTACAACTTCCAAACTCAAGGTGAATTCCCAAGCAAACTCTTTCAGTACTTTCTGTTGGTAATGAGAGTTCAATATGCCAAGTTTGGTTCAATTCCATTGTTGCAAGAGTCCAGGATGCTCTTTGATTGTATGTTAACTATAAATTGAGCAAGACCTTTGTGTATGTCTTTCTGCCATTCCTGCCAGGATATCTATGTTATGTTCATCGAAACAGGTCCAGGTTTCACACTGAGTGTATAAATACATTTAAAAACATATTAACTATATGTATTACTTTGTTAGAGTGTCATTTTGTGTCATTTTGGTTGGTAGTGTGCCCCAGGATTTTGTAAACGTAAAAAATGTGCCGCGGCTCAAAAAGGTTGGGAAACCCTGGTCTATGCCAGTGTTTCCCAACCTTTTTGAGCCGCGGCACACTTTTAACATTAAAAATCCGGGGCACACCACCAACCAAAATGACACAAAATGACACTCTAACACAGTAAAGAACGGCTGGGGTGGTGGCCTGCTAGGAGCAGCTGCGGGGAGTGCCAAAGCCGGGAGGGGGCGGAGCCAGGCTGTGCCATGCCCTGCCCCCTGCCCCGGCTTCACCTCTCCCAGCAGCTGCTCCAGCCTTGAGGGGCAGTGCCAAGCCAGCGGTGCCAGAGCCAGCACAATGCTAGCTTGGCACTGTCCCTCAAGGCTGGAGCAGCTGCTGGGAGTGCCAAAGCCAGGGGAGGGGGCAGAGCCAGGCCGCGCTATGCCCCGCCCCCTCCCCCCAGCTTCAGCTCTCCTACAGAGGAGGAGCATGAGCGGTGGACAGGCTTCAGTGGGCTCCTCCACGCGGCTTCAGCAAGTGAGGGGCGAGAGTCATGGTGGGAGTCATGGCGGATTGGAGGCTGGCTGGGGAAATGGCCGAAGGAGGCGGCGCCCCGGTCCCTTCTTCTTTTTCTTTGCCACTGCCCGGCCCTTCCTCCTCCCCCAAGCAGCAGAAGTTCGGCAGGAGGGAGGAGGAAGGGGGGCAGAGAGCTTTTCTCGCAGCACAGCAGGAGGTCCGTCACGGGACACTAGTGTGCCACGGCACACTGGTTGAGAAAGACTGGTCTATGCAATGCAATTTTCCGAATCAGCACCCCAAATAATCAAACTGAATTTAAAGTCGACCAAAAACGGATTCGTAACCCTTTTGGTACTAATGCTGGAGAGTGGTCCCTGGTCAAAGTGGTCCCTGTACATCTTGCAGTTTCTTGCGCATACTGGTCTCTCCCAGCAGCAATTTTATGTAGCTCAGCTTTTGTTTGTGCTGTAAGCTTGGTTCCTCTTGTGGTTTGATGCACCTGTAAATCATAAGTGTAGTTCATCCCAAGGACTTGCTTTCCTACAGCTTCTCCTTGGGGTTGTTACAATACCTGCAGCCACCATGATTTACTGCTGCATGGAGCCAATTGTGCTTCTTTCTGTACATGATTGCTTTTCTGCAGAGCATGGGTGGCCGAACCGATGACAAAAATGCTCCAGCCCAGCAGACGACATCATTTCCTTCCCTTAAATTGCATTCATTTTTCTCCAGACACCAAGACGGAGGCTTAAGCCCTGAAATATCAGGTCATACATGCAGACATACCAATCCTTGGTATGAAAAGGAAAGGCGGCTTTGCCAGCCTGTGTTGTGGAACCTGTTTGTTAGTGGCTTATCAGAAAGGTTAGCTCAACTCTTTGAAGTAGACGCCATCTTGGATGATGCCTTTTTCTTGATTCCTAAAAGCTAACGTGGTGACTCATGCTCTCCAATTGGCTTTAATTATCGAAAAGCACACTCTGTTCCGAGTATCAACCTGAGTCCCATGGGGAAAATATCAAAGCTCCTGGAGTTAAATTGGGTTCATCACTATAGATGGTTCGAAATCCAGGTCCTTGTCAAGCAAGTCTCTAAATCCCAGGCTCTGATGAATCAGCGTTCCCACTATGACTATGATCGGGGCACCAGGTAATTGGCCATGCTGTGCATTTATAAATACGGGTGGGTTGATTGAAAATAAGTTGCATTCAATTATAAAGCTTTCTTGAATTATTTATTTATTTATTTATTTATTTATTTATTTATTTATTCAGTTTTATATTCCGCTCCTCCCAGCAGGCTCGGGGCGGATCACAAGCACAGCATAGCAATAAAACATACAATAAAACATTCAATAAAAACAGTAAAACACAATGTATAACCAAGATGTTACAAGACTACGATTCCTTAACTCAGACGAGACGAACCGATTGAGTTTGGATTTACCCAAACGCTAGCCTGAAGAGGGCCGTCTTACATTCTCTTCGAAAAGGGAGGAGTTCAGAGACCATTCGAACATGGTCGGGGAGCGAATTCCAGAGTACTGGAGCCGCCGCAGAGAAAGCTCTCTGTCTTGTACTGGACAGGTGGCAGGCGCGGGACGATGGTACCACCAATAAATTTTGCTCTTCCGAGCGCAGTGATCTCGGGGGAACGTACGGGGTAAGGCGGTCCCTCAGGTACACAGGCCCTAGACCGTGCAAGGCCTTAAAGGTTAAAACCAGCACCTTGAAGGCAATCCGGTACTCAATGGGAAGCCAGTGCAGTTGCCGGAGGAGGGGAGTGATGTGCTCCCTCACTGGTGCTCCCACCAGTAAGCAAGCCGCGGAATTCTGCACCAGCTTGAGTTTCCGGACTGTCGCCAAGGGAAGGCCAACATAGAGGGCATTACAGTAGTCCAGCCTCGAGATGACCGTCGCTTGGATCACCGTGGCCAGGTCGTCCCTGGACAGGTAGGGGGCCAGTCGCCTAGCCTGTCGTAGGTGGAAGAACGATGTCCTGCTGACCACGGAGACCTGGGCCTCCATGGTCAGCAGGGAGTCCAACCTGACACCTAAGCTCTTAACCAAGGGTGACGGGCTAAGTGGCTCGCCATCCAGGGAAGGCAACCGGCACTCGTCCAGCCCAGGTCGACCAGGCCACAAGATCTCCGTCTTTGACGGGTTCACCTTCAGCCGGCTGGCACGCAGCCATCCAGTCACGGCTTCCAGGCATAGATGGAAACAATCGGGTACGGTATCCGGCCTGCCGTCCATTCTCAGCAGAAGCTGGGTGTCGTCAGCGTACTGATAACACTCCAGACCAAAGTCGCGGGCCAGCTGGGCCAGGGGGCGCATATAGATGTTAAATAATAAGGGCGAGAGGATGGCCCCCTGGGGAACCCCACAACTTAATGAGAGCCTCCCGGAGACCTCCTCTCCCCTCTCCACACGCTGTCCCCGGTCCTGGAGGAAGGAGGCCACCCATTTAAGGGCAGTCCCAGACTCCAGTCACGCCTAGGCAGTGGGCTAACAACTCATGGTCTACGGTATCAAACGCTGCTGTCAGATCTAACAAGACAAGCAGGGCTGACCCGCCCTGGTCCAGCTGGCGGCGAAGTTGGTCTGTAATGGCGACAAGCACGGTCTCCGTCCCATGCCCAATGCGGAAGCCGGACTGGAAGGGATCAAGTCCAGCTGTGTCTTCTAAGTACCGCTGCAGCTGATCCGCTGCTGCCCTCTCAATTACCTTGCCTAAAAAAGGCAAATTAGACACAGGTCGGTAATTGGAGGGAGCCGAAGGGTCTAAATTCGGCTTCTTCAGCAGTGGTCTTACCATTGCCTCTTTCAAACCCCCTGGGAACACTCCTTGCTCAAGGGAGCTGTTATGTGTTCAAAGCTTCCATTGCAAAGCTGCTATCAGAAAGAGAAGGAAAAACAAGATCAGTACGCTGATGATATTCAGCTCCTTCTGAGGATGGAGGGCCGGCCGGACTCCATACTCAATAATTTCCATCTGTGCCTTGAAGCTGTCACTGGATGGCTGCGAGCCAACAGGTTGAAGGTGAATCTGGTGAAGACGGAGATCCTCTGGTTGGGTCTCCCGGGCGATGGGGATATCCAACTGCCGACCCTGGATGGCGAGGCATTACGCCCGTCATCATCAGTAAAAAGCCTGGGTGTCCATTTGGACTCGCTGCTGTCAATGGATTCCCAAATCTCCATTGTCAGCAGAATCACGTTCTTCCATCTGCGACAGGCGAAGCGTTTGGACCCCTATCTGTCCCGGAATGACCTAGCCACGGTCATCTCAAGACTTGACTACTGTAACGCTCTTTACATTGGCCTACCTTTGACCGTGATCCGGAAACTTAAGCTAGTGCAGAATGCTGCAGCCCAGCTACTCGCGCGATGTGCCGTATAACTCCAATCCTGCAGGATCTGCACTGGCTGCCGATTGAATCACCTTCAAGGTGTTCGTTCTTACTTTCAAGGCCTTGTATGGTCTGGGGCCAGTGTACCTACGGGATCGCCTGATTCCATATAACCCCCCGAGATCACTACGTTCAGAAGACATGAATCTTCTAACTATCCCCAATGTAAAGTCCTTTCATCTGACATCTACTAGGCGACGAGTCTTTTCTATCATTGCTCCCACACTGTGGAACTCTCTGCCTCTGGAGACACGTGCTCTTCGAGATCTAAGCGCCTTTCGCAGAGCTTGCAAGACACATCTATTCAGGCAGGCTTTTGAATGCTGGTGATTCTTGCCTGAGTTCTATTGTGTTCACAGAGATTTTATTGTTTTTATTGTATTTTATCTATGCCGTGTTCTGATACTTTGTGTTGTAAACCGCCCTGAGCCTTTGGGAGTGGCGGTGTACGTACAAATCAAATAAATAAAATAATATTTTTTAACTTGTGCGCCAGCTGCGCCCGTACCTTGGGAAGTCAGACTTGGCCACGGTAGTCCATGCTCTGGTTACATCCCGTATAGATTACCGCAACGCCTCACGTGGGGCTGCCTTTGAAGGCTGCTCGGAAGCTTCAATTGGTCCAACGGACAGCAGCCAGGTTGATAACAGGAGCGGCACTCAGGGAACGCACAACTCCCCTGTTGTGCCAGTTCCACTGGCTGCCAGTTTGCTACCGGGCACAATTCAAAGTGCTGGTTTTGGCCTTTAAAGCTCTAAACCAGGGGTGCTCACACTTTTTTCAGCATGGGAGTTACTGATTAAAAAACCAAGTCCCAAAGATCACCTGCCCAGAAATGTAAAACGTATAACTATTTTCTTATTTATTTATATTTATTATTCATTTTTATGTACCGCCCCTTCCAGCAGGCTCGGGGCAGTTTACATAAAATGAAGTTATAAAACATCAACATTTCAATTTAATAACAACAATATAAAACCGAGCATAAAAATACATCCAACCACCCCATTTCTCCCACACTGCCATATTACCACACATATTATCAGCCAGAAAGTAAGAAGAGAGGCTTTTGAACTGCAAGGCCATTTAATACTCAGCAAGGTAAACAAAGGGGCATGCAAAAATACATCCAACCACCCCATTTCTCCCACATTTCCATATTCCCCAACATATATTTCTCAAGGAACAAAGCAAGCAGAGAGGCTTTGGAGCTAAAAGGCCATTTTTAAACATTAAAAATAAGCAAAGAGACATGCCACAGAACAATCAAGCACCCACCCCAAAGTAAAAAGACCGACCTTTGAGATGCGGTAAGGAAATGACCCCAAAGCGTACTTCTTCTCCTCCGTCGTTGCTCCTATTTCCACGCCACCAGCATGCGTGCCGCCTCCAAGAGCTCACGAGAAGTCCGAGAGGCAGAATGGGCGCTTCTGCGCATGTGCACGGGGCCAGCCATGCATCGCGTCACCCAGGCCCGCCCCCTTTGGTCTCCTATGACTCTGAGTGGCTGGAGAAGGACGGAGGGAGGAGGAGGAATCCAACAGAGGGGCCCATTCTGCCTCTTGGACTCTGGAGCTTTTGGAGGCGGCGCACGAGCAGGGAGCGGGAGGAGCAACGACGGAGGACTTCTTTGCAGCATGCAGGGGCACGTGAAGAGGACCAACAGCAAAAAACCTGGTCAGGGGCCTAAAGATCACCAGGATGAGGCCTGAAGATCACCCTGGTGATCCCGATCACCATTCTGAGCACCCCTGCTCTAAACGGTTCTGGTCCAACTTACCTGTCCGAATGCATCTCTCCCTATGAACCATCTTAAGATCATCCGGAGAGGCCCTGCTCTCGGTCCCGCCTGCCTTCTCAGTGGTGGCTCCTCGGCTTTGGAACTCCCTTCCTAGTGACATCCGATCGGCCCCCTCCCTCCTGACATTTCGGACGAAAGTCACGACTTGGCTTTCGAGCAAGCATTCGCAGGCGAACTTTAATCAAGACGACAAAACGGAAACCAATTTTAAGATTGTGAAGCTGAGATTTGTATTTTGTAGTTTTTAACTGTTAATTTTATATGTTTTCAAATGCCTGTTTTTATCTTGTGATAGGGGCACTTGTTGCCGCTTGTTCACCGCCTCAAGTCGCCTTCGGGCTGAGAGAGGCGGTATAGAAGCATGGCAAATAAATAAATAAATAATATTTCCTGTTTCAATTGGTGGTCTTTACTTTGAAAGTAGTTGTTCTTCTCCAGAAACTGTGTTTGTGTGGCACAAATTGGTGGAGAAGAGAAATCATAGTACAGACCCCATCAAGGGACATCTAAACTGACCCCTTCTTCTGGGCAGAAAGGCACCA
>JARBWK010000517.1:0-29558 GCA_030556195.1 Anolis apletophallus | reverse complement strand
ATTAATATTTCTGTTATTTTCTTTAACATTTCATAATAATTCTGCTATATTTATTTACTCATATTTCTCTTATGTTTGTTGAACATTTAATTAATATTTCATTATATTTATTTAATGCTTCATATTATATTTAATTAATATTCTATTATGTTGAACATTTAATTAATATTTCTGTTATTTTCTTTAACATTTCATAATAATTCTGCTATATTTATTTACTAATATTTCTCTTATATTTGTTGAACATATAATTAATATTTTTATATTTATTTAATGCTTCATATTATATTTAATTAATATTCTATTGTGTTGAACATTTAATTAATATTTCTGGTTTTTTATGTAATATTTCATAATAATTCTGCTATATTTATTTACTCATATTTCTCTTATGTTTGTTGAACATTTAATTAATATTTCTGTTATATTTAATTAATATTCTATTACATTTATTTAGCATTTAATTAATATTTCTGTTATTTTATGTAATATTTCATAATAATTTTGCTATATTTATTTACTAATATTTCTCTTATATTTGTTGAACATTTAATTAATATTTTTTATATTTATTATTTACTAATATTTCTCTTGTATTTATTTACTACTATTTTGTTACATATGTTTAATAATGTTTCTATATATGTAATATACATACAGATATATATGTATATATAATATTATATAATACTAATATTATTTATGATGTATTAGTAGTATGCTAATAATATACTACCGTGTTTCCCCGAAAGTAAGACACCCCCGATTGTAAGACGTATCGGGGGTGTCGGGGTCGGCTAATATAAGCCGTGCCCAAAGTAAGCCGTACCTCGTCCTGCCGCCCCCGCCGCCGCCGCAACCGGCCCATCGACGCGGCACACCTCCAGCACACCTTTCCGCCAGGCCTCCAAGGAAGGGAGGGGAAGAGAGCCAGAGGTGTGGCGAGGAAGCGCCGCATCAGAGTGATGCGCCGCCGGTCACGCCCCTGGCTCCTTTCCCCTCCTTTTTCGTCCAAGCAAGGGAGGGGAAAGAGAGCCAGGGCGTGGCGAGGAAGCACGCGTCACTCTGACGCCGGCGCTCCCTCGCCACTCCTGGCTCCTTCCCCCTCCTGCTTGGACAAAGGGAGGGAAAGGAGCCAGGGGCGGAGGCGCCGCGTCAGAGTGGCGCGCCTGCCTCACCACGCCCTGGCTCCTTTTCCCTCCCTTGCTTGGGCGAAAAGGGAGGGAAAGGAGCCAGGGGCGGGACGAAGCGGCGGCGCGTCACTGACGCGGCGCTTCCTGCCACGCCTCTGGCTCTCTTTCCCCTCCCTTGCTTGGAGGCCTGGCGGAAAGGTGTGCCGCGGAGGTGGTGGCGCGGCCGATGGGCCGATTTGCGGCGGCGTGGCGGCGGCGTGGCGTGGGCGTGGCGACGGGTACGTCTTGGGTTATATAAGACGTACCCGAAAGTAAGCCGTAGGGGACTTTTCGGGGAAAAGAAAGTAAGACACTGTCTTACTTTCGGGAAACACGGTATGTTATAATATATAATATAATATATTGTATATACATATAATATTGATATTATCATGTAATACAATATAATACTACTACTACTAATAATATATTATAATTAAAAAATTTCTATTGCATGTAATATTACAAATAATATTACTGTATAATGTTATAGTACAATGTAATATATATTAATATTGTACTATGGCTATAATATAATATATTGTATATAATATAATATTGATAATATAATGTAATACAATATAATATCTCGGCATTACTTCGCAAACGGAGATCCTTAGGAAGGACTCATCCCACTCTTTTTACAAGCGCGTTGATGACTAAAAAGGCCAATCTGAGATAGGCAAGTCCAGTTGCAGAAAGCACAGCAGAAAGTCTCTTGGGTGATGTTGTTTCCAAGTTCTGTGCTTTCCCAACTCTGGAGCACGCTACGTAGAGTTGTCCGCGGGAGAAGCATTCTGTGTCAAGGTCTATGCCACAGATTTGTACTGTTTGTCCTTGAGCCTTGTTTATGGTGATGGCAAAAGCTAGTGTCGTGCAGTGTCTTTCTGTTCTGGCGCTTGTTCTGCCCTTTTTGTGTGACGTATGTAGCGTTGCGAGGGTGTCGTCCGTTGCTGTTCTTTTTAGGAGGCATGGCTTGTCTTTTGGGTCAGCTTATGCCTGTGTGGAAGGAAGGAATGGCATACAAATGGGTTGAGCAGTAGACGCAAGGTTGTGTTATGTGCGTATTGTGTTGTGTGTAGGTATTACTTTTTTGGTGAGTTAGTGGGTGTGTGGTGGCATTGTGGGTGGTAGCATGTTGTGGAATGCTTATGTGGGTGGGGTGTGTTTGTAGAGTATCAGTGTAGTGTTGTGTTGTGGTTGGAGTATAGGTGGAGTTGTTTTTTGTTTGTGGTGGTGGTAGGTGTGGTGTGTGCGGGGTGGGTTGTGATAGGAAGTTGTGTTGTGTTGTGTGGGTAGGAATTGCTGGGACGTGTGTGTATTTGGAGGTGTATGTGGTGGTGAGTAGTGAGTGAAGTCCTGGGTTTTGTGTTGAGGAAGTTGTCAGGTATTTGTGGGGTGTATTTTTTGTGTGTTGTGGTGACATAGTTGTGTTAGTCTGGCTGTGTGCTGGTTGTGATGTGGAGGGGGTGTTGCTTTTGCCAGTGTGTTTGTTGTGTATTTTGGGGGGCGGGGTTGTGTTGCAGGATTTTTTTTTGTGGGTTTTGCAAGTTTGTGTTATTCTGGGGGTATGTGTTTGTCAGTGGTGCCTGTGTCCCTGGTGCCCTATTTGTCTCCCTCCTAGATCTTGGCCTTGACAGTTTAACCCTCAAACACCAACTGACTAAACTCAAATCACTCAGCATTCTATCCTAGCCTTGGCTGGCTGTGCCCAGCGTTACTATGGTTACTCAGCCTCCCTGCATTTTGTGTGGGCCGATGTTGGCCAATGGGTTTCGCTGGCTGCCGCAGAGGATGCTGGGAAATGTAGTTTTTTTAATCGTTGTTTTGGGGCCTTCTAGGTTTGGGGGGAGTTTATTTGCTAAAAACCTTCCTTGTCCGAGGCCTATTTTTGTTGCCAAATTTGGTGTCTCTGCCTTGGAAGGTTTCTCTGCCTAGGACGGTCGTTCGATGATGACTCTTCCTTTATATATATCAATATTGTATATTATATCGTATCACTCTGTACCATCAATATATAACTCCAGCTATATAATCATCTAAATCTATTTATATCTCCACTTTATATGTACTTCTATAATATTATTTCATTTTCCGCCCCTTTAGGGACATCCCACCCCTATTTTTCCCCTATTGGTATTTCACCCATATTATCTAATTGGTTTTTTAATATTAATTTGATCATATTCTGTCTTTTCCAGGTGGGGAGATGGTTGGCATACCTTTGTTCTTCTTCTGGATTGAGCTGGGAGACGACCCAGATATATGATTTCCCATCGTTACGTGGAAGACGGCTAGTCTATCTTCAAGGACAGGGCCCTTTGTCTGAGAGAGCTGCCATCCAGACGTCTGCCTTCGGCGGAGTAAAGGATCGGGACAGAATCGGACAGCATGAATTTCTCCGAAATATTTAAACTCTCCAACCAGTTGTGCAAGTTCTCTCCAGACGGGAAATGCCTGGTGAGTTCCCTGCTTTGTTCCTATTAGGTTTGTAGGAGGACTTGGTGAGAAGATGGGACGAAAGAGGGTGGGCCAAGGCAGGGGAGCCCACACTTTTTTCAGCATGAGAGCTATTTTTGAAACAACCAAGTCAAAAAGATCTACCTTCCACCCGCCGCTCCTTCTGCGCGCCGCTCCTTCCGCGGGGCATTGGGGGAACGAAAGAGTGCCTTCCGTAGGGCATTACGGGAACGAGAGAGGGCCTTCCGTAGGGCATTACAGGAACGAGAAAGGGCCTTCCGTAGGGCATTGCGGGAACGAGAGAGCGCCTTCTGTAGGGCATTACAGGAACGAGAGAGTGCCTTCCGTAGGGCATTGCGGGAACTAGGTAGCGCCTTCCGTAGGGCATTGCGGGAACGAGAGAGCGCCTTCCGCGGGGCATTGCAAGAACGAGGTAGCGCCTTCCGTAGGGTATTGCGGGAACGAGAGGCGCCTCCGTGGGGCATTGCGGGAACGAGAGCGCCTTCCGTAGGGCATTGCGGGAACGAGAGAGCGCCTTCCGTAGGGTATTGCGGGAACGAGAGAGCGCCTTCCGTAGGGCATTGCGGGAACGAGAGAGCGCCTTCCGTAGGGCATTGCGGGAACGAGAGAGCGCCTTCCGTAGGGCATTACGGGAACGAGAGAGCGCCTTCCGTAGGGTATTGCGGGAACGAGAGAGCGCCTTCCGTAGGGCATTGCGCGGGAACGAGAGCGCCTTCCGTAGGGCATTGCGGGAACGAGAGAGGGGCCTTCCGTAGGGCATTGCGGGAACGAGAGCGCCTTCCGTGGGGTATTGCGGGAACGAGAGAGCGCCTTCCGTAGGGCATTACGGGAACGAGAGAGGGCCTTCCGTAGGGCATTGCGGGAACGAGAGCGCCTTCCGTAGGGTGTGCGCGGGAACGAGAGCGCCTTCCGTGAGGGCATTACGGGAACGAGAGCGCCTTCCGTAGGGTATTGCGGGAACGAGAGAGTGCCTTCCGTAGGGCATTGCGGGAACGAGGCGCCTTCCGTGGGGCATTACAGGAACGAGAGGGCCTTCCGTAGGGCATTCCGGGAACGAGTGAGGGCCTTCCGTAGGGTATTCCGGGAACGAGAGCGCCTTCCGTAGGGCATTGCGGGAACGAGAGAGCGCCTTCCGTAGGGCATTACAGGAACGAGAGAGGGCCTTCCGTAGGGCATTGCGGGAACGAGAGAGCGCCTTCCGTAGGGCATTGCGGGAACGACAGAGCGCCTTCCGTGGGGCATTGCGGGAACGAGAGCGCCTTCCGATGGGCATTTGGGGAACGAGAGCGCCTTCCGTAGGGTATTGCGGGAACGAGAGAGCGCCTTCCGTAGGGCATTGCGGGAACGAGAGAGCGCCTTCCGTAGGGCATTACGGGAACGAGAGAGCGCCTTCCGTAGGGTATTGCGGGAACGAGAGAGCGCCTTCCGTAGGGCATTACGGGAACGAGAGAGGGCCTTCCGTAGGGCATTGCGGGAACGAGAGAGCGCCTTCCGTAGGGCATTGCGGGAACGAGAGCCTTCCGTAGGGTATTGCGGGACGAGAGAGTGCCTTCCGTAGGGCATTGCGGGAACGAGGAGCGCCTTCCGTAGGGCATTACAGGAACGAGAGAGGGCCTTCCGTAGGGCATTGCGGGAACGAGAGCGCCTTCCGTAGGGCATTACGGGAACGAGGCGCCTTCCGTAGGGTATGCGGGAACGAGAGCGCCTTCCGTGGGAGGGCATTGCGGGAACGAGAGAGCGCCTTCCGTAGGGCATTACAGGAACGAGAGAGGGCCTTCCGTAGGGCATTGCGGGAACGAGAGCGCCTTCCGTAGGGCATTGCGGGAACGAGAGAGGGCCTTCCGTAGGGCATTGCGGGAACGAGAGAGCGCCTTCCGTAGGGCATTACGGGAACGAGAGAGGGCCTTCCGTAGGGCATTACGGGAACGAGAGAGGGCCTTCCGTAGGGCATTACGGGAACGAGAGAGGGCCTTCCGTAGGGCATTACAGGAACGAGAGAGGGCCTTCCGTAGGGCATTGCGGGAACGAGAGAGCGCCTTCCGTAGGGCATTACGGGAACGAGAGAGGGCCTTCCGTAGGGCATTGCGGGAACGAGAGAGCGCCTTCCGTAGGGTATTGCGGGAACGAGAGAGCGCCTTCCGTAGGGCATTGCGGGAACGAGAGAGCGCCTTCCGTAGGGCATTACAGGAACGAGAGAGGGCCTTCCGTAGGGCATTGCGGGAACGAGAGAGCGCCTTCCGTAGGGCATTGCGGGAACGAGAGAGGGCCTTCCGTAGGGCATTGCGGGAACGAGAGAGCGCCTTCCGTAGGGCATTGCGGGAACGAGAGAGCGCCTTCCGTAGGGTGTGCGGGAACGAGAGAGCGCCTTCCGTGGGGGCATTGCGGGAACGAGAGCGCCTTCCGTAGGGCATTACGGGAACGAGAGCGCCTTCCGTAGGGTATTGCGGGAACGAGAGCGCCTTCCGTGGGGCATTACAGGAACGAGAGGGCCTTCCGTAGGGCATTGCGGGAACGAGAGAGCGCCTTCCGTAGGGCATTGCGGGAACGAGAGAGCGCCTTCCGTAGGGTATTGCGGGAACGAGAGAGTGCCTTCCGTAGGGCATTGCGGGAACGAGAGAGCGCCTTCCGTAGGGCATTACAGGAACGAGAGAGGGCCTTCCGTAGGGCATTGCGGGAACGAGAGAGCGCCTTCCGTAGGGCATTGCGGGAACGAGAGAGCGCCTCCGTGGGGTATTGCGGGAACGAGAGAGGGCCTTCCGTAGGGCATTACAGGAACGAGAGAGGGCCTTCCGTGGGGCATTACAGGAACGAGAGAGGGCCTTCCGTAGGGCATTACAGGAACGAGAGAGGGCCTTCCGTAGGGCATTACAGGAACGAGAGAGCGCCTTCCGTAGGGCATTACAGGAACGAGAGAGGGCCTTCCGTAGGGCATTGCGGGAACGAGAGCGCCTTCCGTGGGCATTGCGGGAACGAGAGAGCGCCTTCCGTAGGGCATTGCGGGAACGAGAGAGCGCCTTCCGTAGGGCATTACGGGAACGAGAGAGCGCCTTCCGTAGGGCATTGCGGGAACGAGAGAGCGCCTTCCGTAGGGCATTGCGGGAACGAGAGAGCGCCTTCCGTAGGGCATTGCGGGAGAGAGGCGCCTTCCGTGGGGTATTGCGGAACGAGAGAGCGCCTTCCGTGGGCACTGCGGGAACGAGGGAGCGCCTTCCGTAGGGTATTGCGGGAACGAGAGAGCGCCTTCCGTAGGGCATTGCGGGAACGAGAGAGCGCTCTCTCGTTTCCCCAATGCCCCGCGGATGGCACTCCCTCGTTCCTGCAATGCCCCGCGGAAGGCGCTCCCTCGTTCCCGCAATGCCCCGCGGAAGGCGCTCCCTCGTTCCTGCAATGCCCCGCGAAGGCGCTCCCTCGTTCCCGCAATGCCTCACGGAAGGCGCTCCCTCGTTCCTGCAATGCCCCGCAAAAGGAGCGGTGCGCGGAAGTTAGATCTTTTTGAGGATTTGTTGCAATTTTGGTCCAGATCCATCATTGTTTGAGTCCACAGTGCTCTCTGGATGTAGGTGCATGTGGTTGGGGGTCGCCACAACGTGAGGAACGGCATTAGGAAGGTTGAGAGACACCGATATAGTGATGTATGTTTTCTCCTTCAGGCTTCAGGGGTGCAGTATCGCCTGGTGGTCCGCGAGGCCAACACCTTCCAGATCCTGCATCTCTTCACCTGTTTGGACCAAATCCAACACGTCGAATGGTCTTCGGACTCCCTCTTTATCTTATGCGCAATGTACAGGCGTGGAATCGTGCAGGTGGGGTTGTTTTGAAACTTACATAATGCTCTCCTTCGAAAGCATAGGACACAATCCTAGCGTTGGACGAGACCCCAAGGGGCGCCCAGCCCAGCCCCTCCCGCCTATATGACCCAGGGGTTCCCAACCTTTCTTTCTTGACCAAGGACCACTCCCCAACATTCGTACCAAAAGGCTTATGGGTCGGTTTTGGGTCAACTTTAGCTTCAGACCGCCTGGCCATGTTCCAGAAGCATTCTCTCCTGACGTTTCGCCCACATCCATGGCAGGCATCCATAGAGTTTCAGGGGTCTGTTGGAAACTAAGTAGTATATTATTATTATTATTATTATTATTATTTAAAACAGGGATAGGGAACCTATGGCTCAGGCAACAATCCATGAATTGGGATACAAATTGCTCCCTCATCCGCCCTATTCTCCGGATTTAGCTCCGAGTGACTATTTCTTGTTGGTCACCTTGATTAGCATTGAATAGCTAATCAAGGAAGAAGAGAAAGTATAAAGGAAAGGAAGGAAAGAGGTAAAGAAGGAAGGGAGGAGGAAAGGAAATAAAAAAGTGAAAGAAGGAAGGAAACGGAGGGAAGAAAGGAGGTGAAAAAGTAGAGAAAGAGGGGGAAGGAAGGAAAGAGAGAATGAAGGATGAAACCGAAGAGTGAAAGAAGGAATAAAAGAAAGAGGTTGTGATGAAGTCATATTTATTTGTTACAAGTTTTAAATGTGGTTGATGTTTATATAGATGTATGTATACTGTAAGGGTAAAACTTGGCTAACGGGAATATTAGCTGACAGGACCTCCAAGGGGTTTCCGTTACCGTGGAAACAAGAGGCGGAGCCTGTAAGTGGCTCTGGAATCTTCGGATTCAAATCTTGTCAGTTGGTGGTTAACTGCGAAAGCAGAAGTGTGTGTGGAGAGTTAGGGAGTCTGTTTTTAGCCAGCTATCAGTAGGTGTTAATAAGACTCTGGTTCTACTCCGAGGGAGAGTAGTAGTGAAGCCTGACTCTACTCTGAGAGAAAGTAGCAGTGCAGGGAAGCAGTTTGATTTAAGGACCAGCAGAGTGTAGGAAACTGCTGAGTTATTAGTTCCAGGAGAGCAGTGATATAGTATCAGACTGTTTCTCCATAGTTAGTATATCTATATATATAAAAAGAGAATGGTCGTGCAACGGGGCAAATGGACAGGAAAACTATAAGCCCCAGAAGCACAATAACCCCCCAACACATTCCCACATACCACGAGGTACCTAGAGAGCCCTAAAATTCCGCCCTAGGTACCTCGCAACACCCACAAATATAACCCCCCAAAAACAGCCAACGGAACCTGGCGGAGCGGCGCTTCATGAATTACAATGGGCTCCTTCCCCCACCAGGGGAGGAGAGAGAGAAACCCCTGCTCTACAAAGGCGCCTGCGCACTCGGCCCCCCCAACACCACCCCTTGCCCTCACCCCTCGCTCACCGATTCCTCCTCCTTCCCCCCCCCCACGCCACCGCGGGAGGGAGCCGATACCGGCGAGGCCTGCAAGACCGCAGCCAACGCCTTCCGCCACTTCGTGGGTCGGAAAAAAACGCAAAAAAGGAAAAAAAACTACAAAAGAAAATGGCGGCCGAACCACTTCCGGTCCGCCAAAAATGGCTCCACCGGAAGTCAATCCGGCAGTGAAAAGGGACCCGCCGGAAACAAGAACCAAATAATAAATAGACCACCAAAAGAAGATGGCGACTGCCAAGGAGCAGCGACTCCAGCGCCTTGCTGGAGCCGGGAGAGGAGGAGAGAGGATATACACATTCACACACATATATACATACACACATATACATATTTACACATACATACACACATATACACATACACACACATATATACATATACACATTCACACACATAGACATACATACACACATATACATATATACACATACACACATATACATACACATATATACACATGCACACACATATATACATATATATATACAAGACCATAACTAACATCAATTCCAACCCTTACATACAGACTTTCTCGCATCTCCTACATAGGGCACAGCAACGCGTGCCAGGTTCAGCTAGTTGTAACCTTAAGAACGTGCCTCTGAGTAGATATTGTAACCACCCAAGCTCTTGAACTCTGAAACCTCTACGCTTAAACCTCTGTTTGAATAAACTTCATAGTTCTTTGGTAAAAATATCTTTCCTAGTGGTTCTTTCTCCCACAAGACTTAAAAACAACTCTCTCCGAGTGGGTAGCCAAGTACAATAAATTATATGGTGGCAGCAAGTGAAAATTAAAAGAGTCCTTACATATTGTGGTGGCATTGGTAGGACATTCTGCCCTGTCACAGCCCTGAGTTCGAATCCTCACATTCTCTCCACACTTAAAACACAGATTCGATTTCAGATCCCAACATAATTGGAGATCTCACATAATTGGTGAAAGATGGTGGGATTTTAAAAGAGGGTCCACCCTGTCCAGGAATAGGTAGGTATTCTGCTGGTTCTGCTGGATCTCTCAGCGGCCTTCGCTACCGTTGACCACAGTATCCTTTTGGGACGCCTCGCAGAGATGGGGCTTGGAGGTACTGTCTTGCAGTGGGTCCGGTCCTTTCTGGAGGGCCGATCTCAGAAGGTGTTATTGGGAGATTCCTGTTCAACCCCTCAACCGTTGCCTTGTGGGGTTCCTCAGGGTTCAATATTATCTCCCATGTTGTTTAACATCTACATGAAGCTGCTGGGGGAGGTCATCCGGAGTTTCGGAGTGCGGTGCCATCTGTACGCAGATGACGTCCAACTCTGCCACTCCTTCCCGCCTGCTACTAAGGAGGCTGTTCATGTCCTGAACCGGTGCTTGGCCGCTGTGTCGGACTGGATGAGGGCGAACAAATTGAAATTGAATCCAGACAAGACAGAAGCACTCCTGGTCAGTCGAAAGGCCGAACAGGGCATAGGGTTGCAGCCTGTGTTAGACGGGGTTACACTCCCCCTGAGGACGCAGGTTTGCAGTTTGGGTGTGATCCTGGACTCATCGCTGAGCCTGGAGCCACAGGTTTCGGCGGTGACCAGGGGAGCATTCGCACAATTAAAACTTGTGCGCCAGGTGCGCCCGTACCTTGGGAAGTCTGACTTGGCCACGGTAGTCCACGCTCTGGTTACATCCCGTATAGATTACTGCAATGCTCTCTACGTGGGGTTGCCTTTGAAGACTGTTCGGAAGCTGCAACTAGTCCAACGGACAGCAGCCAGGTTGATAACAGGAGCGGCACTCAGGGAGCACACAACACCTCTGTTGCGCCAGCTCCACTGGCTGCCAGTTTGCTACCGGGCACAATTCAAAGTGCTGGCTTTAGCCTTTAAAGCTCTAAACGGTTCTGGTCCAACTTACCTGTCCGAACGCATCTCTCCCTATGAACCATCGAGATGTTTAAGATCACCTGGAGAGGCCCTGCTCTCGGTCCCGCCTTCTTCGCAGGCGTGACTGGCGGGGACGAGAGACAGGGCCTTTTCAGTGGTGGCTCCTCGGCTTTGGAACGCCCTCCCTAGAGACATCAGATCGGCCCCCTCCCTCCTGACGTTTCGCAAGAAAGCCAAGACCTGGCTGTTTGAGCAGGCATTTGTTGATGAAATATAAGGCTTAATTGGATATAAGGAATGACGACGATGTGATGGAAACTGATTTCAACACGACGCTGAGACTGCAATTGTATGTTTTTAATTGTTAAATTGTTATTATATGGTTTTTCCGGGGGGGGGGGGGGTTTGACTTGTTGCTGTGTTGTATTGAGGGCACGGACTGCCTGTGTAAACTGTCCCGAGTCGGCTTCGGGCTGAGAGGGGCGGGATAGAAACGTGACAAATAAATAAATAATAGGTACCTCTCTTTCATAATAGTCCAGATATCTACCTCTACTTCAAAAATTCTTACTATAGGCCATAGCAATGCGTGGCAGGGCACAGCTAGTAAGTAAATAAATCCGGAGAAGGGCCACATGGAATGACCTGAGCTTGACTAGATTATAGAGTAAACAAGCCCTTTTTCTTGGGAAGGGTCTGGCACTTCTATGGCTTAAAGAAAAAAAAGGGAGAACGTAGCGGGATCGGTCACCAGTCTTTCATGGTCTTTGTTGAGTCTCCGAGAGATCTGTCCTCTGTTGACCACTCGTCCTCCTTCTTGTCTCAGGTCTGGTCCTTAGAGCAGCCCGACTGGCACTGCAAGATCGACGAAGGCTCGGCCGGACTGGTGGCCACTTGCTGGAGCCCCGACGGCCGTCACATCCTCAACACCACTGAGTTCCACGTAAGTCTGAAAACAATGTGGGCGCTGCTTCTCGGAGAGAACCAGTGTTACCGTCTGCGATCTTGCACCCCAAAATAGCTTGGAGCGGTGTTTCTGAACTTGAGGGTTGGGACCCCGGGGGTGTCGGGGGAGGGGGTGTCAGAGGGGTCACCAGAAAACACAGTCTTTTCTGTGGGTCGTGGGGATTCTGTGTAGGGCTCCTGATTGGTCTGTGCTTTCACATGCGGGGTCTTCATTTTTTTATTTTATTTGGAAGGGGGGCGGAGAGAAGCTTTGGCATGCGCCAAGCCCCTGATTAGGCCTGGTGTTCGCGGACATGGTTTGTTTGGGGTTTTTTTGGACAGGGGCCGGAGTGAAGCTTGCTGTGCGCATGCACATGTTTGTAGCGCATGCACTGTGGCTTCCTGGCATGGGGGATGCTGGAAGTTGTAGTCCTGGATGTGTTTTGGCAGCCGTTGGTGTTTTGGATCTCCGGGAGTGTCTGTTGTGGCTCGTGCAGACACTTAGTTGTTTTCTTTTGGGGGTTGTATGGGGAAGTTCCGGGTAGGTGTTAGTGGTTGTTGTTGTTGTCGTTGGTACTCCACGCATGCGCCGTTGTTTTTTTGGGCGTGGTGATTTATGAGAGTTGTAGTCTTCCAAGTTTTTAGGGTTTTTGTCCACTGCCGATTGTTTGGGGGGGTTGGAGTGGCAAACACACCTTGTGGTGTGTGTGTGTGTAGGGGGGGGGGTTGTGTGGCCTCAGCTGGTGTTGCTGCGTTCAGCGGTTTTGCTGTATATAAGCCCCTAAGCACGACATGTCTCTTTTTATATATATAGATAGATTACATTGACAGAGTTTGCATTACCATGATGGATATGGCCTGTTGGCATATAGCACCATCTAGTGGCGAATGTATTGGGTTTCCAGACAATGATTGTATTTCTTTGCTCTTTGGCATTCTATGCTTGAACATATTCTTCCCTGGTGTTTGCTGTAGTTTATCACAGGAGTGAGAGCCATTGGTGACTCCTGAGTAGTGGAAGCAATAGCTGTTTGTGGAGGCAGAAGCTTGTCTCTGTAAGCGGACACCCCAGCCATATGCATACATACATATTTTCACTTTTATTATGTGTACTAGCTGACCTGGCCACACGTTGCTGTGGCGTAGTCTGGTGGTCAGGAAAGGTATGAAAGAGGTAAAGAAGGTTTGAAAAGGAAGGAAAGTGGGTGGATATGCGTGTAGAATAATGTACAGGGTTGGAGAAAGAAAGAACTCTTGTCTATTGGTGGGAAGAGCGAATGTTGCAGTGGGCCACCTTGATCAGTATATAATGGTTTTGTAGTTTCAAGGTGTGTGTGGTTACTGTTTCATTTGGATCCTCGGCTCCTCGGCTTCCTCCGCCGTCTCCCAGCCGGTTCTCCCAGCCGGTTACGGACCCTGGCCGCGCCGTTGCCTCCCCGGCCTCCTCTGCCGCCTCTTAGCCGGTCTCGGGCCACGCGGGCAGCGCCGTGGCCGTCTTGGGCCATGAGGCTCGGGTCCAGGAGCGGCTGGGAAGCGGCGGAGGAGGGGGGCATGGCGTTGGCCGTGTGGATTGGGTCCGGGAGCGGCTGGGAGGCGGCGAAGGAGGTTGAGAAGGCGGCGGAGGAGGAGGGCACGGCGCCGCCCACATGGGCTCGGGTCCATGAGCGGCTGGGAGGCAGCGGAGGAGGCGGTTACGGCGTCGGTGTCGCTGTAGTGAAGCCCCCCGGCACCCAGTGAGTGAGACCTGAGGGCGAGGGGATGGGTTTTGTGTGTGTGTGTGTGTGTGGGGGGGGGGGTGATGAGTGGGCTGGCGTCATTGTTCTCCCTCTCTCCTCCCCTCGTGGTGGAAGGAGGGCATTGCTCTTTACCAAGCGCCGCTACGCCAGGTTAGGTTGCTGGTTTTTTGGGGGTTATAGTTGGGGGTCTTGCAAGGTACCTAGGGTGGATTTTTTGTGCCCTATAGGTACCTCGTGGTATGTTGGAATGTGTTGGGGGATTTGTGGTTCTGGGGCTTATAGTTTGGCTTCCTATTTGCCGGGTTGCACGACCATTCCCTTTTTATATATATAGATAGATTAAAATGGTTAAAAACTATTAAGTTAAATCCAGAAAAAACAAAAAACGACATTAAAACATTTCTATTCCAATAAGCATTTTCTGAGAAACTATGGAAAACTGAGAAACTATGCGAGGATTAAATAAAACAAAAACGCAAACTTCCACTGTCTCTTTCTCTTGTTTCCAACAGCTGCGGATAACCGTCTGGTCCTTGTGCACCAAATCCGTGTCTTATATCAAGTATCCCAAGGCCTGTCAGCAGGGTAAGTGGAGCCAACGTGACATACGGTAGCAAAGCATATATTTTAAAAGATACAATGTGTGAATTCCACGAACAGGGCCTAAAAAGCATCTGCTGTAAATGAAAATACAGCCGATCCTCTGTGCTAGCCACTAGGCTTGTGCATAATTTCAAATCATAATCATATATCAGATTAAATTAGTTAAATTCGTGCATACGAAGTGGTTTCCACGACATTCAGGAAAGGTGTGTGTGTGTGTGGGGGATTTAGAAATTGAAACACCCGTTTTTATGTCCCTGCCGTAAACTACATTTCCCAGAATGCAGTGCTGCTCAATGCCCAAATTAGGGCTGTCTGCAGCAGTCACTGTTTAGAGTTAGTCTGTAGATCTTAGGAAGCTATTACTTAGGAAGTAATATAATATAATATGCTGTATATACATATAATATTAATAATAATATATAACAACTAGCTGTACCCGGCACGCGTTGCTGTGCCCTATTTAGGAGATGCGAGAAAGTCTGAGTATGTAAGGGTTGGGAATTGTTGTTAGTTATGGTGTTGTTGGGGCCATGGCTGTGTCGTTGTGGGTTGTTCTGGTGGGTGGGATGTTGAAGTCCTGGGGAGTTGTTGTTGTGTGGTGTTGCTGGCGTTCTGCATAGCTTGTGGATATACAATGTTTTTGTCTTTCCATCTGCTGTGTTGATGTAGGTTGATGCGTGTGTGGGTGGGGTACTTCGGACGTGAGTGGAGGTACTTGAAATCCCATTATCCATGGTGTGTCCTCCTCTGAACTGCAGTCGGATGGAGTGTGGGTCATGGGGGGCATTGTGTGCCAAGTTTGGTCTTTATCGGTCTTGGTTCTGGGCCACAGTGGTCTGTGGGGAATGATGGGTTTTGAAGTACTACAAATCCCATTATCCATGGAGGTACTTCAAGTCCCATAATCCATGGTCCACCCTCCTCCAAACTGCAGTAGAATGTAGCGTGGGTCATAGGGGCTCTGTGTGCCAAGGTAGGTTACTGTCAATTCAGGCCATACACAATGTCCCATGAGCTGAGGCCTAGTCAGGAACAGCAAGTTAATGAAGCCTTACTGTCAATTCAGGCCATACACAATGTCCCATGAGCTGAGGCCTAGTCAGGAACAGCAAGTTAATGAAGCCTTACTGTCAATTCAAGCTATACACAATGTCCAGTGAGCTGAGGCGTAGTCAGGAGAATTAAGTTAATGAAGCCTTACTGTCAATTCAGAGCGTAAACAGCATTCCATTAAGTGAGGCCTAGTCAGGGAAATTAAGTTAATGAAGCCTTACTGTCAATTTTGGGGGTCGTCTGTGCGCGAGACATACAGATCAAGAGAGAGAGCCGGCCCGGGAACAGCTGGGAGGCGGCCGAGGAGGCAGCGGAGGAGGCGGCCACGGCGCCGCCGTCGCAGTGGCGAAGGTTCCCCTTCGGCCCCTCCTTCCGGGAGCGGCAGGGAGGTGGCGAAGAAGGGCGAGGAGGCAGCGGAAGAGGCGAACATGGCGCCGCAAACACAAAAAGCCACAGCGAAGCGTGGCTGGGTCAGCTAGTATGTTAATATTATTGATGTGTAATATATAGTAAATATAGTAAATAAATAATGTAGATTAGCATGTAGTTCCGCCCTTAGGTGCGGCCCTCCATAATATTTTTTGGCTCTCGTGTGGCCCCTTGGAAAAAATAATTGCCCACCCCTGCGTTAAAGCAACTTCAATTAAATCCACATCCTGATACCGGATATTCACATCCTTATATCTGAAACCTGATATTTGGGGCCACTGTTCTGTTTTCTTTTCACACACATTCAGGCTTTTTCCTCACCGGAACTGCTCTGAAGTGCCTCGAAGAGCTAAAAAAACCATTAGCTTCCACTCCAGAGCAGTTGTAGTGTGTGTTTTATGCAAGTCCTCTCGGATGACCGAGTCCAAATACGGCGGCAAGAGCACCCCGGAAGACAATGGCTCTTCTGTCCAGGCTTGTGTTGGTTTTCCCCTTATTCTGTGGTCTCGATCTTTCCACTTCCTTCAAGCACTGCTCCCTCTCTTTTCTGGCAGGAATCGCGTTCACGAAGGACGGGCGCTACATGGCCTTGGCGGAGAGGAGAGACTGCAAGGACTACGTCAGTCTTTTCGTCTGCAGTGATTGGCAGCTCTTGAGGGTAATAACCCATCTTGGATCCAGCTCTAAATCAGTGTTTCCCAACCAAGGTGCCGTGGCACACTGGTGTGCCATGAGCGATCATCAGGTGTGCCGTGGGAAATTGAAACCTCCAATCCCCTTTCTCCCCCCTCCTGCCGAACACTTTTTCTTCTCCACTCGGGCTCCCTTCTTCCCAGCCTCACTCTGCTCGCTTTGCCTCGCTTTGCTCACGCTGCCGCTTCTGCCGCCATTTTGATCTGAGAGGGCAGCGTGAGCGTGAGCGTGTTCAGGAGGGGAGGGAGGAAGACGTGACCCGTGCGGGCGCTACTACGCAGCCTCGCCCCACGTCTTCCTCTCTCCTCTCCACAGTGCTCTCTGGATATAGGTGAACTACAACTCCAAAACTCAAGGTCAATGCCCACTAAACTCTTATAGTATTTTCTCTTGGTTATGGTACTTCTGTGTGGGAAGTTTGATTCCATTCCATCATTGGTTGAGTTCAGAATGCTCTTTGATTGCGGGTGAACTATAACTCCCAGCTGTTGAGCAAGACCTTCCTGGGTGTCTTTCTGCCATTCCTGCCAGGATATCTATATTGTGTTTCTCGAAACAGGCCCCGGTTTCACACTGAGTGTATAAATACATTTAAAAACATATTAACTGTATGTATGACTGTGTTAGAGTGTCGTTTTGTGTCGTTTTGGTTGGTGGTGTGCCCCAGGATTTTGTCAATGTAAAAAATGTGCCACGGCTCAAAAAAAGTTGAAAAACATTGGTCTCTGGCTTCCCTGGTCGCCCTGAGATGTGGCGGAGACGGCCTGGGGAGGGCCACCCAGAGCCCCAGAAGCAGCTCCAGCGGGTGGCCAACGGAAGCGGGCCGGTGCCCGCCTCCTCCGTGCTGGGAAGCGGCGGAGGAGGGGGGCATGGCGTTGGCTCTGCGGGCCGGGGCCGGGAGCGTGCCTGCCTCTCTTTAAGGTTAGGGCGTACTTGCGGGTCTGCACTGCTCACTGGGAAGGAGGGCGGAGAGTGGGCTGTGCGGGATCTTCTGGGAACTGTAGTCCCTTGGCTGTGGCCGCTTCCTCCGCTGTCTCTCAGCCGCTTTTGGACCCGGGTTGCGCGGGCGGCGCCGTGGCTGCCTCCTCCGCCGCCTCCTCGGCCTCCTCCGCTGCCTCCCAGCCGATCCCAGACTCAGGACGCGCGAGAGGGTCCAGGAGCGGCTGGGAAGCGGCGGCGGAGGGGAGGACAGCGTCACCCATGCGGGCTGGGTCCGTGAGCAGCTGGGAGGCGGCGGAGGAGTTCGCAAAGGTGGTGGAGGAGGTGGGTTGGCGCCGCCCGTTCAGCCCGGGTACAGGAGCGGCTGGGAGGCGGCGGAGGAGGCGGTTATGGCGTCGTGAATGGTGAGCGAGTACTGAGGGCAAGGGGATGGGTTTGGGTGGGGGGTTCAGTGCGCCTGTGCCATTGTTCTCCCTCTCCCATCCCCTTGTGGGGGAAGGAGGGCATTGCTATTCCCTAAGCGCCGCAACGCCAGGTCCCGTTGGCAGTTTTTTGGGGGTGATCCTTGGGGGTCTTGCGAGGTATCTAGGTCGGGTTTTTTGTGTCCTCTAGGTACCTCGTGGTATGTTGTAATGTGTTGGGGGGTGCTTCTGGGGCTTATAGTTTTGCTGTCCATTTGCCCCGTTGCACGACCATTCCCTTTTTATATATATAGATTGTATCTAGCTGAAATAAATTTCCAAATATTTTGCTTTCATGGCTCTCTGAATCAAAAAGCTTCCCGACCCCTGGTATAGACCATCAACCCATGGCAGATCTAGTTCTGGGTGTTTATATTGCTAACTCTCTGCTCTTCTCTTTCCTCTGTTTTGGTGGAAGCATTTTGAAACCGAAACTCAGGACATGGCCGGGATTGAATGGGCTCCGAATGGCTGTGTCTTGGCAGTGTGGGACAGCTGTCTTGAGGTGAGAGACACCAAAGATAGACAGACAGACAGAGGGATAAACAGATGGATGGATAGAAAGATAGATTGATAGATACATGATAGATATGAAACCTCTTTTTGTATAAGAGATGGATGGACAGGCGGACAGATAGATAGATGATCAACAGAGATGAAACCTCTTTTTCTATAAGAGATGGGGAGAGACCTCAAGGGCCATCCAGTCCAACCGCCTTCTGCTAGGCAGGAAAAGCACAATCTAATCACTCCCAACAGAGGGCCAAGCCTCCTAGAAAAAAAGAGACTCCCAATACTGTTGAACAGCTCTTCCCATCAGGAAGTGCTTTTCCTATTGATGCAGCCTGGAATGGCATTGGCCCTTTTCGCCGCTGCATTACACAGTTGACATACATTCAGCTTGAGGTTTTACTAAGGCTCCCTTTCACATCTCCTGTTTTCTTTCCTTTCAAGTCTTCAGTGCTGGTATCCAAGTGACCCTAACCTCTATTATTGAGGTTCCATGGTCAGACCACTGTGCCCCGAGAATCCGGTTGGAGTTGGCACCCCCACCCTGCAAAGGCGCCGAACAGATTTCGGTTCGTCCAAAGAGACTTATGGAACCCACCAGGTTCCTGAATGCTCTGAGGGACCTGGAGTCTGCCAGCATCTCAATCGACGAGCTAGTAGACAACTGGATCATCAAACTGTCTAAGGCTCTAGACGAGATTGCCCCTAGACGCCCTCTCCAACCCCGCAGAAATCGCTCACCTTGGTTTACCGAGGAGCTTCGATCGAAGAAGCGGGAGAAGAGACGGCTAGAGAGCGTGTGGAGGAGACTCCGTGACGAAGGTTCGAGATCAGCTTATAGGCTGTTTATGGAAGCTTATGAGCAGGCTATCAAGGAAGCAAAAAATTCCTAGTATGCTTCCTTGATAGCGTCCGCAAGCTCACGCCCGGCACAATTATTTAAAGTAATTCGGTCCTTGACTATGGTCCCTACCATCCCAAGGGCAGGACCTCACTGTTGAGGCTTTTCAGAGCTACTTTGTGGACAAGATTTTGACCCTCCGCCGGGACCTTCCTTCCACAATTGATACAGTTAGCGAACTTGAGACTCCATGGCCCTCCGCTGGGCCCACCTTCGACCGGTTCCAACCACTGGACGCAGAAGCTGTCGATAGGATTGTTACTGCAGCTAGGCCAACCACATGCTCCCTCGAAATGTGCCCTTCCTGGCTGGTGAAAGAAGCTCCAACACAGACCAGCTATGCTGCCACCTTGACCAAGGCGGATCGGCGCTGCTTGTGTTATTGGATCTCACAGCAGCGTTTGATACAGTCGATTATGATCTTTTGATGCACCGCCTTGCTGGAACTGGGGTGAGGGGGACAACTTTGTCTTGGCTGTCCTCCGGAACCGGACACAGCAAGTGAGGAGGGGCAAGGGAGTCTCCGAGGGCTCCCCCTAATTTGTGGGGTCCCCCAGGGGGCCATTCTCTCCCCTCTATTTTTTAACATCTATATACGACCACTTGCCCAGCTGGTACGCAGCTTTGGGCTTGAGTGTCACCAGTACGCTGATGACACTCACCTCATTCTGAGGATGGAAGGCCAGTCCGACTCTGTACCTGATAATTTCCATCGTTGCCTTGAAGCCGTCACTGGATGGCTGCGAGCCAGTAGGTTGAAGGTGAATCCAGCGAAGACGGAGATCCTCTGGCTGGGTCGCCTGGGCGGTGGGGAACTCCAGCTTCCAACCCTGGATTGCGCGGCGTTATGCCCGTCGTCATCCGTAAAGAACCTTGGAGTCCATTTGGACACTCGGCTTTCTATGGAGATTCATATCTCCATGGTTAGCCGAGCTGCCTTTTTCCATCTACGCCAGGCTCGGAGGCTGGCCCCCTACCTGTCCCGTCGCGACTTGGCCTCAGTGATCCAAGCGACGGTCATCTCAAGATTAGACTACTGTAATGCTCTTTACATTGGCCTTTCTTTGTCGGCGACCCGGAAAACTAAAGTTGGTGCAGCTCGTTTGCTTGCAGGCGTGCCCGCGTGCCACCACATTACACCTATCCTTCAGGAGCTGCACTGACTGTTAGTTCTGACTTTCAAGGCCTTGTATGCCGGGGATTAGATCACTCCGCAACCTTATGGTGTTTCGGAAGGCCTGTACGACCTGGCTGTTCCGACAGGTCTTTGTAACCTGAGTTAGTCTAGTGGTATATGTCGCTTTTAATGCTAAATGTTGTGATTCGTGCGATTTGTGAGGCGCCCCGAGCCATCTGGGAGTGGCGGCCAAGAAATCTGAATAAATAAATGAATAAATCTCTTACTTTCAGTACAAAGTGTTGCTCTACTCGCTCGATGGCCGCCTGCTTTCTTCTTACTCGGCCTACGAATGGTCGCTGGGTGTCAAATCCATCGCCTGGAGCCCCAGCAGTCAGTTCTTGGCCATCGGCAGCTTCGACGAAAAGGTAAACATCTTAATCAATAAGCTTTGCTATATATATATATATATACTAGCTGTACCCGGCACGCGTTGCTGTGCCCTATCTTGGTGATGCGAGGAAGTCTGAGTATGTAAGGGTTGGAGTTGTTCTTAGTTATGATGTTGTTGGGGCCCTGGCTGTGTCGTTGTGGGTTGTTCTGGTGGGTGGGATGTTGGAGTCCTGTGGAGTTGTTGTTGTGTGGTGTTGCTGGCGTTCTGCATAGCTTGTGGATATACAATGTTTTTTGTCTTTCCGTCTGCTGTGTTGATGTAGAGGTTGATGCGTGTGTGGGTGGGGTACTTTGGAAGTGAGTGGAGGTACTTGAAATCCCATTATCCATGGTGTGTCCTCCTCTAATCTGCAGTCGAATGGAGTGTGGGTCATGGGGTGCATTGTTTGCCAAGTTTGGTCTTTATCGGTCTTGGTTCGGGGACAGTGATATGTGGGGAATGATGGGTTTTAAAGTACTACAAATCCCATTATCCATGGAGATACTCCAAGTCCCATAATCCATGGTCCACCCTCCTCCAAACTGTAGTAGAATGTAGCGTGGGTCATAGGGGCTCTGTGTGCCAAGGTAGGTTACTGTCAATGTCCCATGAGCTGAGGCCTGGTCAGGAACAGCAAGTTAATGAAGCCTTACTGTCAATTCTGAGGGACCGTCTCACCCCATATTACCCTGCGAGATCACTCCGCTCAGAGGACTCTAACCTACTAGCCGTCCCTTCTGCTAAAACGGCTAAGAAAACTGCCACCCGCCGAAGGGCCTTCTCGGTCATAGCGCCGGTATTGTGGAATACCCTCCCGGCAGCTACACGAGCAATTTCAGACTTACTCCCGTTTAGGCGGGCATGTAAGACCCACCTCTTCCGGCTGGCGTTTCAGGCTTAGGTCCACTGGGCCCCCCAGCCGTGCTAATATTGCTCGACCACTGTCACTTCCCTAACCGTGTGCTTTTAAACAACATTTTTATCGTATAGTTTACTGTGTATTTTATCTAATTTTAACCCTTTGTATACTGTATGTTGTTTTACCTTTTGGCTGTGAGCCGCCCCGAGCCTGCGGGGAGTGGCGGCATAAAAGCCGAATAAACAAATAAATAAATAAATAAATTCAGGCCATACACAAATGTCCAATGAGCTGAGGGCTAGTCGGGAGAATCAAGTTAATGAAGCCTTACTGTCAATTCAGAGCGTAAACAGCATTCCATTAAGTGAGGCCTAGTCAGGGAAATTAAGTTAATGAAGCCTTACTGTCAATTTTGGGCGTGGTCTGTGATTTGTAGGGTGTAAATTTTCTGTGGGAAGTGAATTGGGTGTTTGTGTTTGTGCCTCAGTCCTTTGCCTTATCCTCCTCTGACAGTTTATTATGGGTCGGAATGTTCATGTTGGCTGGCCAGTACAGCAGTTATGCAAATCCGCCCCTTATTGGCAGCCAGTCATGTTGTCAGAATGTAGAGGCTGGGAGAGTCGTTGGCAGCCCCGGAGGATGCTGGGAATGTAGGGTTTTTTAACTCGTTGTTTTGGGGGCCTTTTAGGTTTTCGGGGGGAAAGTTTCTTTGCTACAAACGTACCTTGTCTGAGGCCTATTTCTGTTGGCAAGTTTGGTGTCTCTGCGTTGTAAGGTTTCTCTGTTTGGGACGGTCTTTCCATGACGACTCTTCCTTTATATAGATAGATAGATAGATAGATAGATAGATGTAATGTTTTGTTTTACTTTGACCTTGTTGTTGGGCTTTCTCCCTATTGGACAGGTGCGCATTCTGAACCATGTGACCTGGAAGAAAATCGCTGAGTTTGAGCATCCTGTCGATATCGTCAGCCCAAAGATAGTAAGTAGAACAAGTGGGAAATCATTGAAAAAGAATAGAGGCCAATAATAGTACAATTGGACTTTGTTGTTGTTGTTGTTAGCTTGGTGTTGCCCGGGTCATTAGAAAAAGTGAACTATAACTCCCATCGTCCAGGGTGAAATTCCCCCCGAGGACCCACCAGCATATCAAAAAATTGCCTTGACTTTCTCTTTAGTGTATTTATAAGGAAGTGGAGAAGTCTCCGGCGGTGGATACGGAGAAGCTGGTTTTTCCTCCAAGCAAGAAAATGGCCGGCTCTCTCTTCAGCACAAGGAGTAAATGTGAGCTCATGCGCACCTTTCCCTGCTTTAACGGAACCGCTTTGTATGTTCATCATGTGGAGAGTTTTAGACTTTTGGATGAAATCTGTGGCTTTTCTTGGTCTCCCAAACTTAACATCGTATTTGTTTCCTTACGTACGAGGGACGATGTGTCATGATATAAGTCTCTAGGTCAGGGGTCGGGAACCTATGGCTCGCGAGCCAGATGTGGCTCTTTTCATGATTGCATCTGGCTCTCCAGAGCAGCCTGGGCCTCGGTTTCCCAGCATGCAGCGGGGAGGAGTGACGCGAATGCGCCACGACTGCCGCTTCCACGCCGCCACTGGCGTCACTTCCTCATTTCCCGCTGCTCTCAGCCAGGGTTGGCTGAGCCCGGCGGCGGTGGCGCCTCGTCCTCATCTTCCTCTTCGTCGTCCGCCACGGGCTTCGGGGGAGGTAGCAAAAGCGGGCCTGGCCTTGCAGCCCCCGGGGACGACTAGCTCAATGCCCTCATCGTCGGGCGGCTCAAAAGCTGCTGCCTCTTCAACGCCTTCCGACGTCGACACCAAGGTCTGCTTTGGCCCCGCGCTCTCCTTCCTTCCTTCTTTCCTTCCTTCCTCTTTCTTTTTCCCCTCTCTTTTTCTTTCATTCTTTTTCCTCCCTCTCTACCTTCTTTTCTCCCTCCCTCTTCCTTCCTTTTCCACTCCTTCCTTCTCTCCTTCCTTTTCCCTCCCTCTCCCCTTCCTTCTTTCCTCCATTCTCCCTCTTCCTTCCTCTTCCTTCCTTCCTTTCTCCGCCTTCACCCTTTCCATCTCTCCTTCCTTTTCCCTCCCTCTCTCCCCTTCCTTCTTTCCTCCATTCTCCCTCTTCCTTCCTTTCTTTCTCCCCCTTCACGCTTTCCTTCTCCTTCTCTCCTTCCTTTTCCCTCCCTCTCTCCCCTTCCTTCTTTCCTCCATTCTCCCCCTTCCTTCCTTCCTTCCTCCCCCTTCACCCTTTCCTTCTCTCCTTCCTTTTCCTTCCCTCTCTCCCTTTCCTTCTTTCCTCCATTCTCCCTCTTCCTTCCTTCCTTTCTCCCCCTTCACGCTTTCCTTCTCCTTCTCTCCTTCCTTTTCCCTCCCTCTCTCCCCTTCCTTCTTTCCTCCATTCTCCCCCTTCCTTCCTTCCTTCCTTCCTTCCTTCCTTCCTTCCTTCCTTCCTTCCTTCCTTCCTCCCCAGAGTCCTGAGCATGCCTTTTGCAGAACCAGGTCTGAAGTGTCCCCTCATTCTGCCTTTTGGGGAATCCTTTCCTCATCGTATGGACGTAGAGACTCACATTGAGTTGAATTCAGTCTTAAAATACATTATATATATATTCTATGTCTCTCACTGAAATACATTCCCAAATATTTTGCTTTCATGGCTCTCTGAGTCCAAAAGGTTCCCGCCCCCTGGTGTAATGTATAAAGTCCACTTTTAAAAGACCTTTCTTGATTTCTGGAAGGAAGGAAGGGGGGAAGAAAGAAAGACAGAAGGTATAAAGGAGGGAGGGGGAGAGGAAGAAAGAAAAAAAAGAGCGAACTATGGAAAAGGAAGAAAAGAAAAGCAGGAGAGAGACAAGGGGGGGGGAAGAAAGGTGGAAATGGGAAGGGAGGAAAGGAAAGGGAGTGAGGAAAAAGTAAAATAATGAAGGGAAAAGAAGAAAAGAAAGAAGGGGAGAGAGGGAAGTGAAAAGAAAGGAAGACTTGGGGGAAAAGAATAGAAGAGGAAGGAAGGGGGAGGGAGAATGGAGGAAAGAAGGAAGGGGAGAGAGGGAGGGAAAAGGAAGGAAAGAAAGAATGGAAGAGGAAGGAAGGAAGAGGGAGGGAGGGAAGAAGAAGGAAAAGGGGAAGGGGAGAAAGAAAGGAAGAGGAAGCAAGGAAGAGGGAGAGCTGCGTGTTGGGAAACCGAGGCCCGGGCTGCTCTGGAGAGCCAGATGCAATCGTGAAAAGAGCCAGATCTGGCTCCCGAGCCATAGGTTCCCGACCCCTGCACTGCACCCAAAATAGTTCTTCCTTTGCATAGCATTTGAAATAAAAATATTGTTATTACTATTGTTGCTGTTTAAGATCAAGATACATTCTTTCAAATCTAATTTCAAAATTAATCCAGGAACAGTTCTTTCTTAGTATAGACTATATTTTGCCATTGGATCCTACAGTGCTTATCAAAGGGCTCTTTTTTCCCAAGGGATCCAGGGATAATCTTTGACTCAGATCCCATCCTGATTTCTCTCTCGTTCTGTGTCTTTTCCGTTCCAGATGAAATTGCCCCGGTCCCCTTCTCTTTGCACCTTGTAAAGCCAGCTATGGACCGGGCAAACCCAAGGGTCGGGGTTGGGACGTTGGCTTTCAGCTGCGACAACTGCTTCCTGGCCACCAGAAACGGTGAGTAGGCCTTGTTGTATATATACTCTTTCCTTTTCAAATCAATGCAAAACAGTGATTGGCTGTTGCTAGATACTTATTTATTCCGTCTAAAGCAAATTGAGAATACAGTTATCTATATATATAAAACTAGCTGTACCCGGCACGCGTTGCTGTGCCCTTTTTAGGAGATGCGAGAAAGTCCAATCATCCACGGTGTGCCCTCCTCTAAACTGCAGTTGGATGGAGTGTGGGTCATGGGGGGCATGGTGTGCCAAGTTGGGTCTTTATTGGTCTTGGTTCTGGGCCACAGTGGTCTGTGGGGAATGATGGGTTTTGAAGTACTACAAATCCCATTTTCCATGGTGGTACTTCAAGTCCCATCATGCATGGTCGGGGCTTTGTGTGCCAAGGTAGGTTACTGTAAATTCAGGCCATACACAATGTCCCATGAGCTGAGGCCTAGTTAGGAACATCAAGTTAATGAAGCCTTACTGTCAATTCAGGCCATACACAATGTGCAATGAGCTGAGGCCTAGTCGGGAGAATCAAGTTAATGAAGCCTTACTGTCAATTTAGAGCGTAAACAGCTTCCCAGTAAGTGAGGGCTAGTTAGGGAAATCAAGTTAATGAAGCCTTCCTGTCAATTTTGGGTGTAAACAGCTTCCCAGTAAGTGAGGCCTAGTCGGGAGAATCAAGTTAATGAAGCCTTACTGTCAATTTAGAGCATAAACAGCTTCCCAGTAAGTGAGGGCTAGTTAGGGAAATCAAGTTAATGAAGCCTTACTGTCAATTTTGGGCATGGTCTGTGACTTTTTGGGGTGTAAATTTTCGGTTGGAAGTGATTTGGGTGTTTGTGTCGGGGATTGGCTCAGGCCTTTTCCTTATTCGGTTTTGGCAGGTTATTATGGATCGAATTTTCATGTTGGCTGGCGAGTGCAGCAGTTATGCAAATCCGCACTTATTGGCAGCCAATCATGTGGTTCAGAATGTAGAGGCTGGGTGAGTCTTTGGCTGCCCCGGAGGATGCTGGAAAATGGAGTTTTATTTTTACTTGTTGTTTTGGGGGCCTTTTAGGTTTTGGGGGGGGGAAGTTTCTTTGCTACAAACGTACCTTGCTTGAGGCCTATTTCTGTTGGCAAGTATTGTGTTTCTGCGTTGTATGGTTTCTTTGTTTGAGGTATACATCACATGACGTGAACCCATTTATATAATAGAAGACACGGTCCGTGCTTTGACTATCATAGACAAAGAAACTATACGTCCCTGAACCACGAAAACAGGCAACAGAGACAACCATACCCAGAGGTACATTCCTGGCCCTAAACCATGGCCCTAAGTCCCTCACAACATCCTCAAACACTACCCCCCAAAAACGGACAACGGACCTCCGTGCCCGGCCTCTCCGCTGCCAGCGCGAACGTTTAGAACGTTCGCACATGGCAGCGCACACTCACCCTCGCCTCCTCCTCCTCAGGAACAGCGGTGGGGGCGACAGAGACAGAGGGAGGGAGGAGGAGAGGCCAAGGAGGAGGAGGGGAGGAGAGAGGGAGAGCCCTGGTTGGCAATGGTGGCGGCACCCTCAACACCCCCCCCCAACACCAGCCCCTCGCCCTCAGCCCTCGCTAACCAGTTCGTCCCCGCCTCTTCCGCCACCTCCTCGCCGCTACCGGACCAGAACCGCGCGGCCGACGCCGTATCCGCCTCCTCCACCGCTTCCGCCGCCTCCTAGCCGCTTCCGGACCCAGGCAGCGCCGCTGCCTCCTCGCCCTTCTCCGCCGCTTCCCAGACGCTCCTAGACCCACCGCACCGACCGCACGGCCCGGATCCAAGACCGGCAAGGAGGCGGCGGACAAGGCCAAGGAGGCGGCGGCGCAGCCCGGGTCCGGAACCGGCTAGGAGGCGACAGAGAAGGCCAAAGAAGCGCCGCCACGGCCCGGCTCCGAAAGCGGCTGGGAGCCAGCGGAGTAGGCCGAGGCAGCGGCAAAGGAGGCGGGCACGGGACTACACCTCCCAGAAGGCCAAGCCGGCTCCGCCCCGCCCCTCCTCCTCCTCCAACGCTCCCTCCCACCCTGCCTCCCCGGAGGGAGGAGGAGGGGCCGGATTCTCCTCCCTCCCTCCTTCCACTGCCCCCGCCGCTCTTCCGGATGCGGAACACCGGCGGGGGCGGCAGGGAGGGAAGGAGAGAGAGACACAAAGAAATAAAGAGAGAGAGAGATGAAGAGAGAAACAAACAGAAAGAAAGACAGAGAGAGATAGAGAGAGAGAGACAGACAGACATAGAAAGACAGAGAGACAGAGAGAGATAAAGAGAGAGAAATGGCACAGCAACACATGCCGGGTACAGCTAGTAATGTATAAAAAAACACAAAGTTTAAACATTGGCATTAAACTAAATCTCCTTTGACCAGAAGCCGGCCCCCTTGGAGTGATTCTGGTGTGGCTGTGAGAAGGTCCTCCATTGCAGTGTTTCCCAACCTTTTTTGAGCCGCGGCACATTTTTTACATTTACCAAATCCTGGGGCACACCACCCACCAAAATGACACAAAATGACACTCTAACACAGTCATACATATAGTTAAGATGTTTCTAAATGTATTTATACACTCACTTAGTGTGAAACCTGGGCCTGTTTCGATGAACACAACATAGATATCCTGGCAGGCCACAAAACATACTAATACTAACCCAGTCAAAAAATTGATTTTGTCATTTGGGAGTTGTAGTTGCTGGGAGTTATAGTTCACCCGCAATCAAAGAGCACTCTGAACTCCACCAATGATGGAAGGGAATCAAACTTCCCACACTAAGAGAAAATACTATAAGAGTTTGGTGGGCATTGACCTTGGGTTTTGGAGTTGTAGTTCACCTATATCCAGAGAGCACTCTGGACTCAAACAATGTTGGACCAGGACCAAACTTGGCATGAATACTCAATATGCCCAAACGTGAACACAGATGGAGTTTGGGGGAAATAGACCTTGACATTTGGGAGTTACAGTTTCTGGGATTTATAGTCAACACACAATCAAAGAGCATCCTGAACTCTTGCAACAATGGATATCCAGGAAGCCCCTCGCCTGGCTTGCGCCGCCCGCTGGGACTGGCAAGGGCTTCCCATGAGGCTAGGCTGTTGCGGTGCAGCCTTCCTCGCCCCTGACGGTGTGAGCCAGGGAAGGGGCCCCTTGCGGGAAGCCCCTCGCCTGGCTCGCGCTGTCCGTCAGTTCTGGCAAGCAGCAAAAGCCAGGTGAGGGAGGCAAAACCGCGTGGCTTGGCCTCGCTGGAAGCCCCTCATCTGGCTTTCATCCCTTGTCAGTCCCAGCGGGCAGCGCAAGCTGGGCGGGGCTTCCCGCGAGGCCAAGCCACGCGGTTGTGCCTCCCTCACCTGGCTTTTGCTGCTTGGAAGACCCAACGGACGGTGCGAGCCAGGCGAGGGGCTTCTCACGAGGCGAGGCCACGTAATGGTGCCTCCCTTCCCTGGCTTGTGCCGCCCGCCGGGTCTGGCAATCGGCAAAAGCCAGGGGCGAGGGGGACTGTCCCGCATGGCTTTCGCTGCTTGCCAGACATGGCCAATGGCGCAAGAAGGGCGAGGGGCTTCCCGCAAGGCCAAGCCGTGCGGAGGTGCCTTTTTTCGCCTGGACTTTACCATTTGCGGGCGCCGAACGCCAGACGACGGGACTCCCGCGAGGTGAAGCCATGCGGTGTGGCCTCCCTGGCCTGGCGTACACCTCCCAACCAGATCCAGGCCTGGAATGCTCAGGTAAAGTATACATCCCAGCAACTCCCAAATGGCAATGTCTTTTCCCCCCAAACCCCTCTGGTATTTTCTGTTAGTCATGGGGGTTCTGTATGCGTTTAGTTCAATTCCATTGCTGTTGGGAGTTCAGGGTGTTCTTTGATGGCAGGGAACTATACATCCCAGCATCCCCCAAATGTCAAGGTCTATTTTCCCCAAGCACCTTAATAAAGCGGAATGTTTGTATGTATGTGTCCGGAGGGCGGGAGGATATGTGGCAGCTTTCTGATTGGCTCCCACGATGGGATTATTTGCATAAAGGACTCCCATTGGCCAGCCAACGCGAACATTCCGAGACTCTAAAGTGCCGGGGGGGGGGGGGGGTCAGGAAAAGGCCTGAGCCAGTCAGGCATGGTGGGAGTTTAGGTCCAAAACACTTTGCAGCCCCCAACAATGAGACAACAAAACCAAACCTGGCACACAGAACCCCCAAGACCCACTTTACGTCTTGGTGCCGTTTGAGGGAGGATGGACCATGGATTGGCCAGCATTCCAACATCCCAAATCTCAAAGGTGCCAGGCAGGGGTCTTTACAAAAAGGCTTCCTTCAGCTGATTTTACAAACTAGGCCTCAGCCTGAATTGACAGTAAGGCTTCCTCAACTTGATTCTCCTGACTAGGCCTCAGCCTG
>JARBWK010000516.1:0-29611 GCA_030556195.1 Anolis apletophallus | reverse complement strand
TATATATCAATAAATCGTTATCACCTAAATTATTTTATTGTGCTTTGTTCGCATCTACATAACTATCTCTGCTCCCTTTCATCTATTCTCTCTTTTTGGGTTTTTCTCTCGTTTTTTTTAAATTATTATATATATATATATATATATAATTATTACTATGACTATTAATTTCTTCTCTTTTTTATTTTTATTTTTTAAATTTTTTAAATTTTTTATTTTATTCTATTTTATCTTATTTTATTTTATTTTTATTTTTATTTTCTATTTTCTTTTCCGGCGCTCCGAAAATGGCCGCCAATTTCAAGATGGCGGCCCCCAGAGCCGGCCACCATGTGGCCAAAATGGCGGCCTCCAGGGCCAGCCACCACGCGGCCAACATGGCGGCCGCCACTCCCTGCCTGCCGTACAGCCCTCCCTGGGGGCTGTACGGCAAACATCTTGCCCCATAGGGAGCCGCCATTTTGCCTCTCGAAAATCATGCTAGGGCGCATGCGCGCCCTAGCCGCAGCCTCCAGGCGCATGCGCGCCGAAAAGTTAACTGCGCCACTCGGCGCACCTCGTCGGAGCGGCCCGGCGGGCTCCCCCGAGCCCGAGCCGGGCCCGCCCGAGCCGAGCTACACGGCGGGGGGCAGGTTCAGCTGGCCTGGCCGCTCGGAAACCCCCCCCCCCGAAGCCTGCGGAACACGCCGCGGGGCCCGGCGGGCCGCTCCCCGCCCGAGCCGGCCCCCTGCAGGCAAACAAAGCCGGGAGCAGGCCCAGATGGACGAGGCCTGCTCCAAAACACTTCCCAAGCGGGCGCCACCCGCCCGAGCGGCCTGGCGGGCTCCTCAGGCCCAAGCCGGCCGCTCCCATGTAAGTAAGGAGGGCGAAGCGGGGGTCCGGCCCATCCAGCCGCCCTTGAAGGGGCACAATAGCGCCCCAAGGAAAATTACTTGTTCCAGGTTACCTTCCCGCCCCTGCTACCTTGAAGAGGGAGAAAACCGGGGCCTACGCCCTTGGAAAACATAGGGGGGGGGGGTAAGGCCCTCATCTTAACAAACCCTTGCCCCAGCCTGTAACTGCCCTGAGGTACTTCGTATTATTATTATTATTATTTTTATTATTATTATTTTTTGAAGTACCCTGCTAAGCTGCTCCTGCTCCCTCAAGCAGGCGAGGAAGCCAAACCAGGGGGTAAAACCACCTCTGGTCTCACTCCTTGCACCCAGCAGGCCCCAAACCGACCTTCACTCAAGTTGGGGCCTCGTCTTAAGCACTGCCTTCCTCGCCGATGCTCCAGAGCAGAATGAGGAAAAGGGCTGGCAGCACACTATGCCAGCCCCTCCTCCTTCCAGGACAGTCTGCGCAATCAACCAATCTCTTCTCCGGGGGGAGGAGACAAAGTTGCTCCACTCTCCAACATGTTGGATAGTGAAGTGTAATATATATATAGACATTATAATATATTGAAATTATAATATAATATAGCATTATATTATATTATGTATTATATTATTATATTATTATAATAAAATTACTATAAAATAATAATAAAAACCACTAAAATAAAATAAAATGAAATTCAAGAAGACAAGGTGCGAACCAAGATGGAATGGCTCAAAGGACCCAGCCCAGAGGATGGCAAAGCAGACCAGCCGCCGCAGCAGCAGAGGAGAGCAGAGCAGTAGGGGATCGGAGGCTGCAGGCCTCTGCCCGTTCTCGCCCCCAGCCATTCCCCAGCTGATTCCCCTGTTATGGAGTGCCTGCCATCCCTGGAGGCACTCTGGGCCCGTAGGGGGAGCCGCCGTAGGCCGCCGAATGCTCCCACTGCAGGCCCGGATCGCCTCCAGGAATGGCAGGCACTCCAAAGCCGCCGCTCCTCCGGCCTGTCCGCCGACACAGGCCCCACAGAGCCTGCGATGAGATGGCAGCAGCGGCACCCCTTCCTCTTGGCCTTGTCCCGACGCCCTTCTCCCCGGGCAGGACAGAATCGGCTGCCGGGCCACATCCGGCCCATGGGCCGTAGGTTGACCACCCCTGCCCTGGAGACTAGACACAGAACAATGGCTTCAAACTACAAGAAAGGAGATTCCATCTGAACATTAGGAAGAACTTCCTGACTGTGAGAGCGTTCAGCAGTGGAACTACCTGCCCCAGAGTGTGGTGAAGGCTCCTCCTTTGGAAGCTTTTAAACAGAGGCTGGATGGCCATCTGTTGGGGGTGCTTTAAATGCAATTTTCCTGCTTCTTGGCAGGGGGTTGGACTGGATGGCCCGTGAGGTCTCTTCCCACTCTAGGATTCTATGATTCATCTGTAAAATTTGCACATGCTTCATGTTCCAAGGAGATAAACGCACATGCTGATCCTGGACTCATAGCTGAGCCTGGAGCCCCAGGTCTCAGCGGTGGCCCGGAGAGCTTCAGCACAGTTAAAGCTTGTGCGCCAGCTGCGCCCATACCTTGGGAGGTCTGACTTGGCCATGATGGTCCACGCTCTGGTTACATCCCAAATAGACTACTGCAACGCTCTCTACATGGGGTTGTCTATGAAGACTGCTCGGAAGCTGCAATTAGTCCAATGCTCGGCAGCCAGGTTACTAACAGGAGCGGGGTACAGGGAGCATACAACCCCCTTGCTGCACCAGCTCCACTGGCTGCCAACTAGCTTCTGGGCACAATTCAAAGTGCTGGTTTTAACCTACAAATCCCTATACGGTTCCGGCCCAGTTTACCTGTTCGACGGTTCTCCCCTATGAACCATCAATGACATTAAGATCCTCCGGAGAGGCCTGCTCTCGGTCCCGCCATCTTCGCAAGCGACTGGTGGGGACGAGAGACAGGGCTCTTCTGTGGTGGCCCCTCGGCTATGGAACTCTCTCCCAAGTGATGTTAGATCTGCCCCCTCTCTGTTGTCCTTCAGGAGGCTGGTGAAGACTTGGATGTGCAATGAAGCTTTCCCAGAATAGGCTGAGATTGGCTATAGTCTGAATGAATGACCGCGTTTACAGACCGAGTGGAATTGTTTTAGTGGCGATGTGGTTTTATGTCTTCGGCTTTTTATGTATTTTAATATGTTGTAGATGTTTTCAAATTGTATAGCATTGAATCTTGCTGTAAGCCAGTCTGAGTCCCTCTATGGAGGTGAGAAGGTCGGGGTACAAAAGGGTTAAATAAATAAATAAATAATACTCTCCTCCCTCTCGAAAACAGGTGTCAGTGGGCAAGCCTATTGTTCAACTCCTCTCTGTGTCTCTTTCTTCCCTCTTCCCTCTGCCTCCAGCACCTTCCATATAAATATGAATCTCTTTTTCTCTTCAGGATTTGATGGTTAATAGCCTGATGGCTGTTCTGGACAAGGAGGAAAAAAAGTTTCTGGTATATATAGCCGAGTCAGAAAAGCAAACCAAAAATGCTCTTGTAAGTATAGATATATATAATATGAGGGTAGAACCAAATGTTAAGCCAATATGTGGAAAACATAATATTAAATGCAGATTAAATCAAGAGTCACAAGAAAGCTTCATATTTTAGAATAATCATTATTGTAATATATGTCTTGTTATGGTGTGAAGACGATTCGTCATGAAGAACAAAGGGTGGATCTACACTGTAGAACTAATGACTGCCAGGGCTCAGTGGTAAAGAATTAGGGGAGTATAGTTTTACAAGATGTCAGCTGGTAGGTTCTTGAACAAAAGCCACGCTCACACAGACGGTGCTGGGATAAGCAGTTTATTGTTCTTCCTTCTCACAGCAAGAAAGAGAACTGAAGAGTTTCCGGTCCAAACACTTTCCTGCTCAAACACTTTCCCACTCAAACTGGTTCCTAACCCCCCCACTTTCAACTGGCCCCTCATTCTCTATGGAGGCAAACCATCTGCTCTAGGGCAGATCCAGTTGGGAAAACACCACGGGGATTTCAGGGACTGAGGCTTAACCCCCAATTGGGCCGCTACTTGTGGAGTCATCAAACATCAGGTGCAGCCACAGTCTAACATTGCCTCATTCCCTAACTCTCTGCCTGTCTTTGGATTCTGGATTCTCTCAATTTCACCACATCACAATTTACATTTGCTAACTCACTGCCCTGGGGCCCTTTGACCTGTCGGCTGGCGTCTACAACCAGGGGCGGTCCGAGGTCTCCGGGGGGAGTAAGCGAACATTATTTTGGCGCCCCCCCCCCCGGCGGCGCCCGGCTGCGCCCGCGCATGCACGCTGACTCCCGAGCGCCGGCGCGGAGGAACGGGGGAGAGGGGACTCACGGGGCGGGCTCCCGGACCCGAGGAGGAGCAGGAGGAGGGGGGAGGCCACGAGGGCGGCCCCCATGGAGACGCAGCGGCAGCAGCGGCAGCAGCAGCGCCCCCGGAAGGGCCCGGAGCCAGAGGCGCATCTTCCTCTTTTTTTTGGAATATTCTTTATTGTGTTTTTATCACAATTAAAACATAGGGAATAGGGGAGGGAAAGGGGAGGGGAAAGGGGGTGGAATGGGACGTGGGGAAAGGAATACAACAAAAATACACACACACAATCGTCTTCCAGTTCGGGGCATCGAAGGCCTCTCGTACTTGAAACATTATCAATTGGGTCCCCCAAGTCCTTTCCCTGCTGGGTACCCATTGCTTAAGTTAGTCTTTCCTTTCACGGCTCCTTTTACCCAAGTATAACCTAACGGGTTGCCAGTCCGCCTTTACCTTTACGCTTCTACCATATACCTTGCTGTATAATTCATCTGATTCCATTAAGTCCCTTAATTTATTAAACCAGTCCTCTATCTGCGGTATCTCCTCTTTTTTCCAATTTTTGGCAAATACAAGCCTGGCCGCCGCGGCTATAAAGTAAAACAGTTTCTCCTTGTTTGGCTCCCAACCTTCTTTAGTAAGGTTTAAAAGGTAAATTTCCGGCAGCAAATCAAACTTCTCCAATAAAATTTTTTGGGTATGTTTGTGGATCTCCTTCCAAAACCTTTGTGCCTTGCCGCATGCCCACCAGCAGTGGATAAATGTCCCCAGATGGGCTTTACACTTCCAACAGTTACTGTTGGTCTTTGGGTAGAACCTAGCTATTTTCTGCGGGGTCATGTGCCACCTATAAAACATTTTATACCAGTTCTCCGCTGGTGATGTAGAACCCAATATTTTGATGTTTTTCCTCCAAGTCCTTTCCCATTCTTGTAGCAAAATGCTATGGCCAACATCCCGTGCCCATTCTATCATTACGTGTTTAATCAGCTCTGGTTCTGTATCCAACTCTAGCAGTTTGGTGTATATATTTTTTATATGTTTTTTCTTTAGTTTCAGTACCCTGTCCCATGTATTTTCTTCGCCGTTAAAGTCTTTTTTACAATCTACTTTGTAGTAGTCCTTTAGTTGTATATACTGGAACCAGGATATGTCCACCCCTGCCTCTCTTAGACTCTCCAGGTCTGGTAGTTCCCATTTCCCATTTACCTTCCTGATCAGTGATTTGTATGTATACCATCTGGACATGGGTATCTCCCTTTTATGCTGCGCTTCCAAGGGCGAGACCCATAATGGGGTCTTCCTATACAGTTGGTCCTTGTACTTGTTCCATACTTTGAGTAAGGCTGCTCTAATGTGGTGGTTGGTGTAATTTTTTTCTATTTTTGCTTTTTTGTACCACATGTACGCATGCCATCCTCTATTAATATTGAATCCCTCCAAGTTAAGCAGTCTTGTTTTTTGGAGAAGTGCCCAGTCCTTTACCCAACTGAGGGCAGCAGCCTCATAATATAGTTGAAGGTTCGGGAGAGCCATCCCTCCCCTTTCCCTTCTGTCCGTCATAATTCTGTATTTTATCCGAGACTTCTTCCCTTCCCAAATAAATTTTGCAATGTCTGTTTTCCATGTCTTGAAATCATAAACTGTCCTCAGAATGGGTATCGATTGAAATAAAAAAATCATTCTTGGCAATACATCCATTTTTATAACTGCTATTCGTCCTAACAGATTAAGATTTAGGAATCTCCAACTTTCCAATTTCTTCCTAATATGTTTCCATGTCAATCCATAATTATTTTGTAATAGTTGGTTATTCTTCATGGTTAGATGTATGCCGAGATATTTTACCTTTTTTGCCACTTGAATCTTAGAAATGTCCTGCAAGGATTCCGTTCTTTCTTTTTTAAAGTTTTTTGTGAGTATTTTGGATTTGGAATAGTTGATTTTTAAGCCGGCCACCTCCCCATATCTTTGAATCTTCTCGAGCCATTTTGTCAACCTTTCCACCGGCTCCTCAATTATGCAGACTACATCGTCTGCAAAGGCTTGGATCTTATATTCTTCCTTCTGCCACCTTAGGCCCTTTAAGCTCCCGTCCGCTCTTATATCGTCTAACAGGACCTCCAACATCAAAATAAAAAGTAGCGGCGACAGGGGGCAACCCTGCAGAGGCGCATCTTCCTGACGTCACTTCCTCGTCGCCGCCTCTGCCGAGGAGGAAGGAGAGGAAGGCCTCGCCGGCCACGCACTGCAAGGACGGCCAGGAGGAGAGACGCCGGAGGGAGGGAGGGAAGGAGGAAGAGGCCGCCGCGCCTCCGCAGGGCTCCCTCCCTCCAGCGTCTCTCCTTCCGGGCATCCTTGCAGCGCGCGGCCGGCGAGGCCTGCCTCCCCTTCCTCCTCGGCAGAGGAGGCGACAAGGAAGTGACGTCAGGAAGATGCGCCTCTGGCTCCGGGCCCTTCCGGGGGCGCTGCTGCTACTGCTGCTGCCGCTGCGTCTCCATGGGGGCCGCCCTCGTGGCCTCCCCCCCCCTCCTGCTCCTCCTCGGGTCCGGGAGCCCGCCCCATGAGTCCCCTCTCCCCCCCCCCCCGTTCCTCCGCGCCACCGGCTGGCTGCGGCGACACGGCAGCGGGGCAGGGCGGCGCCCCTCCCAGGTGGCCACGCCCCTCTCCGGGAACGTCGCCCTACGCGACCGCGTAGGCCGCTTAATGGGGAAGGCCGGCTCTGTCTACAACAGATTGTTGTCATTTCCCTGTAGCCAGGCCTCCTCTCCTCCATCCTCCAGCTCTACCTCTTCAGCTGGGGGCTGAGAAAGGGGGGGGCAGGGCGGTCTCTGTTACCATTGCTGCCTTCTCTCTCGCCGACTTGGAGGCTGATGTTGGTTTGTTATTAGGAGGCTTCTCACTCTTGGATGGGGTTGGTCTTTTGGGGCATTCCAGCGCCCTGTGGCCCTCGCGTCCACATGTGTAACACGCTCCTCGCTTCCCTCTGCGCTCTCGGCTTGTGGATCTGCCTCGGGGGGAGAGACGCCGTGCCGTTCCAGAAGAACTCCTGGCTGGATGTCTGCTTCTCCCTCCTTCTCTGTATCTGAGTTTGCTCCTTGTCGCTCTCCACTCTCCCTGCCAGCACAATCCACTCCTCCAGATGGTCTGGGTTCCCTCTGTGCATCTGCTACTCCAGAACGTCTGCTCTCAATCCTACTCTGAACTATTCCAGCTTTGTAGTCTCTGACCAATCTCTGACTCAGCCGGCCACCACTTTGAATTCTAGAGCATATTCAGAGACATTTCTGTTCCCTTGATACATCCTTTTAAGCTGCGCTGTCGCCTTCTGCTCTGCCAAGGAGTCTTGGAATCTCTCTCTCTCAATGCTCTTAGGAAATCATCCTGCTGTCGTAACTCGGGTGTCGTACATCTGCATCAGCCAATCTGCTGCGGCTTCCTTTAGATTAGCCCCCACTGCGTGGATTCTGAGGGGAACGACTCCCCATAGTCCTGTATAAAATGTCTCACATTGGTAACAAAGTAAGACAGGTGCTTTGGGTCTCCGTTGAACTTAACCCGCAGCTCTCTCCTTCTGTGGCTGCCCTGTATCTGGCTTCTTTCCATCATTCCAGTTGAGAAGGTGGAGGCCCCAGGGGAGAAGTCCTCTTCATCTGCGAAGGACACCCGTCCTGAAGGCCAGCCCGTTGTTCCCGTTGTTCTTCAGCATCTGCGTACCATTGGCATGTTTACAATCTTGATTACTTCTGGGAGACACTTACATGACGTTCTCCGCGTCCGGGAATAATTCCCCTCTGGAGTTACTTTACCTCCGTATTGGGACTGGATTACTTATGGAATATTTACCCGTGGATTTACTTTATTGATATTACATCACACAATTTGTGGAAATACTTTGTTTGGAGACCCATGGACCGTTTGGAAACTTTATTTCCTATGTGGATTTACAATTAAATGACAGAAACCATCGATATCCGGGACTTATTGAACCGCTATTGAACTCCAATTGACACCATGGACTCATCATCGTTTCCTTTGATTCCACTTTCTGTTATTTGTGTATATTGCACGTATGTATAAATCCTATATTCTCCACGGCTTTATTAGAAGTTAATATACAGTCCTTAATTCTGCTTTCACCTGTGTTTGTTCGGATTGTAATTAAGCTTGCTCATTGTTCTTCTGCTATGATACAAAATATCATGCTATGAGGGTTCTGAACTAAAATGTTATCTTAAGAAAGCGTTTTGCCAATAGTTCAGGAGTGACTGGCTAATGAGCTGAGAGTTTGGCATGCAATAATAAGAAGAGGGAATTTGGCAGATGTGCCTTGTCACCTGGCTGTTTGACTAGCAACATCTCTTCTAATGCTCTCTTCTACGCAACCATGAAAGTGGGATATAGGCAGGACCGGACAAAGGTAATAAAAAGTAGTAAGCGAACATTATTTTGGCACCCCTTGCTCTCCAGCCTGGTGGAGATTGTGCATGCGCGCACACACCGGAGCATGCATGTGCGCAGCCAGCTAGTTTTGCGCATGCGCCCTGCGCGGGGCCAAAAGGGAGGAGCGTTTTGGAAGCGGCCAGAAGTGGAGTGCCTCCGGCTGCAAAAAGCTCCTCCCCCTGGCAACGGCGCATGTGTGAAACTAGCTGGCTTCCGCGTGTGCACCATTGCCACAGAGTGGGCCCGGCTGCATGGAGCCGCTGGTTGCCCTGCAACACGGGGCCAGTGGGAGGAGCTTTTTGCAGCCAGGGGCACACTCCGCCTCTGGCCGCCTCCATAGCGCTCCATGTGCCGAACCTGGCAACTGTGGCCAAATGCACCCCATGCCACGTGGCGCCTGTATGCAGCCGCTTCCCTTCGCTTACCGTTAAACCCGCCTCTGGATATAAGCCCTCTTTATGTTTTATCTGGCAGTTCTTTCCAAAAGTGAGGCTTATTTCTTTCCCTTTCTATCTGTTTACGCCAGAAGCAGACAAAAGCAGAAATTGAAAATATATTAGAAGAAATCACAGAAGTACATCGCTCTCTAGAAGAACAAGAGAAACAGCTCCGGGCCCAGAGTGAAGAGCTGAAGGAGCAGGCTGCAAGGGAAAGCGGTGAAAATTGGGCCATGTTTGGCCAGCAAGTCTCCTCTTTGAAAAGTTTCATCCAGAAGTTTAAAGAGAAATGACAGCAACAACCATCTGAATTTCTGCAGTAAGACTGGCCAAAACAAGCTTAGCTGCTTCTTTATGGAAAGCCAAATACAAAATGCTATTTTATAAGCCATGGTGTAGTGGAGCCTGAGCTTTCATGATTCAAGCCCCAGAATGCTTTACTGAGAAGGACTACGATGCCATCTGCCCTTCTCCCCTTGGATTCCCTGGTTCCTTCTAACTTGAGTTGCAATCTCTAGAACAGCTAGAGAAGAAATGGATGGTCTAGCACAGGGGTGGGCAACCTACAGCCCGCGGGCAGGATGCGGCCCGGCAACCGATTCTGTCTGGCCCAGGGAGAAGGGCGTCGGGGGCGGGCCAAGAGGAAGTGGTGCCGCTGCCGCCATCCCATCACGGGCTCTGTGGGGTGTCTGTCGGCAGACAGGCCGGAGGAGCGGCGGCTTTGGAGTGCTCTGCCTTCCCTGGAGGTGATCCGGGCCTGCAGCGGGAGCATTCGGCGACCTACGGCGGCTGATCTTCCTAGCGACCCAGTAGACTTGATCGTCTTCTGAGTCGCCAGTGCGTACAACCGCCTCAGATTGCCGACTGCTCCCCCTGCAGGCCTGGATTGCCTCCAGGGATGGTAGGCACTCTACGTAGCAGGGCGAACGGCTGGGGGCGAGAGCGGGCAGCGGCCTGCAGCCTCCGATCACCTGCTGTTCTGCTCTCCTCTGCTGCGGTGGCGGCTGGGTCCGCTTTGCCATCCTCTGGGCTGGGTCCATTGGGCCATCCATCTTGGTTCGCACCTTGTCATCTTGAATTTTATTTTATTTTAGTGGTTTTTATTATTATTTTATAATAATTTTATAATAGTAATATAATAATAATATAATAAATAATATAATATAATGTTATATTATATTATAATTTCAATATATTATAATGTATATATATATATACTATAATATTATAATTATGATATTAATACTAATAATCTATGAATATTTTCGATATATTAATATGTTAATATTAATGATGTGTAATATATAGTAAATATAGTAAATAAATAAATAAATAAATGATGTAGATTGGAATGTAGTTCCGCCTTTAAGTGCGGCCCTCTAAAATATTTTTTGGCTCTCGTGTGGCCCCTTGGAAAAAATAATTGCCCACCCCTGGTCTAGCATTTATCCATTTTATGAACTATCTCTGCTGTAATTCATACTCTGGAAATACATTTCCCTGCATGAGCAAAACCTTTCAAAATCCCTGTTCCTCATAGATATAGAAATAGTTATGAACAATTTTCGATGAATGCAGCTGCCTTAATATCAAACCTGCTCTGATGGTGTTGCAGAGGCTGTCTTGAAGTTCATTAACACTACACAAATGCAGCACTATGTTCCATTTAAACTGCCTGTTAGCATAGACCGGTTAGCATAGACAGGTTTTAATTTGCAACTAAAAGGCCAGTAAGGAGGGAGACAATCATAACCCTCTAGAAAGGGAGTCCAAGAGCCACAGGGTCACCACCGAGAAGGCCCTCTTTCTCTCATTCCCAACAAGTTTACGTGTGACGGTGATAGGACCAAGACAAGGGCCTCTCCTGATGATCTCGGGGCTAGTGTGGGTTTGTAGGAGGGGATATGGTCCCTCAAGTAGGCTGGGCCTGAACTGTTTATAGAGATTTATAGCCTAAAGCCAGGACTTTGAATTGCACCTGCAAACAAACTGGGAGCCAGTGTAACTGCTACCCCTCTATTCTACCTTGGACAGACCACACCTGGAATCACACTGCACCCAGTTCTAGAGAGATGGGCCAAAACTAACAAAAGTTCAACAGGGACAAATGCAAGATACTCCACTTAGGCAGAAAAAAAATTGAATTGTAAAGTTACAGAATGGGAAACGCGTGGCTCGAAAGCAGTACGTGTGAAAAAGATCTTGGGGTCCTCATGGACAAGTTAAACATGAGCCAGCAAGGTGATGTGGCAGCACAAAAAAGCCAATGGGATTTTGGCCTGCATCAATAGGAGTATAGTGTCTAGATCCAGGAAAGTCATGCTCCCTCTCTATTCTGCCTTGATTAGACCCCACCTGGAATATTGTGTCCAATTCTGGGCACCACAAGTGAAGAGAGATATTGACAAGCTGGAATGTATCCAGAGGAGGGTGACTAAAATGATCATGATACCGAGGTGAAAGATAGTCAAAAACGCCCCTATGATCTATACATCCCAAAGTCCTGCGCCCTGGGGGGAGGGGGCGGGTTTCACCTTGTGCAAATCCCAAGGAACCCCACAAAGGCAAGATGGCCTTGTCTGGCCCAGGACAGCCACCCACTTCCCTGTCGTTGTCCCTGTGAATCGCACATATGGTATTTCCTGCGCCTGCGCAGACGGTTCGGAATCTTTTAGAAAGTTAATATCACTTTAAATGGTAGCCCCGCCCACTCCCCTTGAGCATATATATAGCCAGTGGGAGGGCTGCCACCTCAGATCCTTTTATCCGCCGCCATTGCGACAGCTAGGAATCGTTCTCATATTTCTTTTGACTACCGTAAATTTTATTATTCCATTTTATTTAAATTTAAATCAAATTTAAGTTCAGTTTTTCTTATTTAATAATTTAATTGTTATGATTCAAAATTTATTACTTGTCGCATTTGGCTTCCTCCAATTGCGGCTATCTATATATATAAAGGAGGACCCGTCGTCGAAAGACTGCCATAGGCAGAGAAACCTTCCAAGGCAGAGACACCAAACTTGGCAACAAAAATAGGCCTCAGGCAAGGAAGGTTTTTAGCAAAGAACCCCCCCCCCCCAAAACCTAGAAGGCCCCCAAAACAACGATGAAAAAAAACTACATTTCCCAGCGTCCTCCACGGCCGCCAGCGAATCCCATTGGCCGACATCGGCCCACACAAAATGCCACACACCCTGCCATCCCCACAACCACTCCACCCCCTTCCCCCGGGCTGGCCCCGCCCCGCCCCCTGCACGCGACAATTTCTCCAAAATAACTGCCACCAAAACAAATCACCTCAGGACAGCATCCCACACACCACAGCCAGTCGGACTGCTGAAGACACGCAGTGCCAAAAGGACAGGGTCCTTCAGCCTTGCCCACATTGGCCAAACCACGAAAACTAACCACTGGTAATCACCACAAACCACTGACCACGGTACGACCAGCCACACAATCACAACAACAAAATCAACAAAAAACACCACACACTCCTCCAGACACTACAACTCTCACAACCACACTTGAGAAACACAATCCAAAAGACCAAGCCAGCACAAAATACCACACAACGCCAATATGCAGAAGATACACAACTATGTGCACAGAGCACATACATACCACTCACAGGACAAAAGACACCCACAACAAAAGACACTCACTTAACAAACACCACACCCACAACATGACAGCCACACAACTCGCGATACTTACCTCTAGAGACCCACAACACAACAGACACACAACACACACAACGCATACATACCACTGCTAAAAAGAAATCAGCACAGTACAACCAACTAACACACCCCACATACACACCATATATCCACAACACACTACCACTGCACACTCACAACAACAAACTACACACTCAACACCACACACTCTTCTCCATGCACCATCCCAAACACACACCACCAATCCTCCACTTAACAAACACCACCCCCACAACATGACAGCCACACAACTCACGATGCCTACCTCTCCAGACCCACTACACAACTCACACACAACACACACAATGCATACATACCACTGCTAAACAGAAACCTGCACAGTACAACCAACTAACACACCCCACATACACACCATACATCCACACCACACTACCACTGCACACTCACAACAACAAACTACACACACAACACCACACACTCTTTTCCACACCAACAACTCCACAGGACTTCAACATCCCACCCACCAGAACAACCCACAACGACACAGCCATGACCCCACCAAGACCGTAAGTAACATCATTTCCAACCCTTACATACTCAGACTTTCTTGCATCTCCTAAATAGGGCACAGCAACGCGTGCTGGGTACAGCTAGTTATATCTAAAAGCCTCAGTGGCCTCTTTTTGTCTTTGGGCCACTGACTCAGGCATGTGAACTTATGGGATTTTTACCCATTTTTGGAACAGTGGGACTCGCAGATCTGAATTTACCCCACACTCAAATAGTTTCAAAAAACCCCACCCCATCCTCAACGGCTTTCTGGAACTTACCGTTGGCCTCAAGATGGCGGCTCAATTGGTGAAAAAGGAGGCTAAAGAGAAAGGCCACAAATATGGCCGCCAGAACTTTCTCCTCCATGAAGGGCAGGCAATGCCCCATGACAGATCTCTTTCAGACTGCGCCCTAGATCCTGGGTGCTCATTGCAAGCCGCCAAGCTACAATTGCAGCCAATATTTGAGATCCTGCTGATGCGAAGGCGCTATTTCCAGAGGCTGGCCTCAAGGCCCTCCCCACATCAGATACGATTTTCTGAACTCAGTTTTACTCCATGATCATCCCATGGATCTATAGTTTACTAAGTACTAAAGACCTTCCATACTCTAGAGCAGTGTTTCCCAACCTTTTTTGAGCCGAGGCACATTTTTTTACATTTACAAAATCCTGGGGCACACCACCAACCAAAATGACACAAAATGTTTTATGGCTTTTCGGCACCTCTTTTTCACAACAGGCTGCATATGCAGGGGACAAAGAGTAGGCAAAATAATAATAATATAGTGAAACTAGCAATATGCACAATTACAAAAGTTTTATAAAGTTAATGTGTCAATATAGTGAATTTGAAACACACGGAGTACAGTTTGGCACCCACATGATGTTGGCACCTCCATGGGAGAAAAAGGAAAAATCTTCCCTTACCGCGTTGGATTTGGCTCTGTACTGCATAATCTGCAATATATAGAAGTTCAATATATAGGAGTTATCCACAAACAGAGGGCAGCATGCGAAGGAGGAGAGGAGCGCAAGTGGGCAGTTCCAAAAGTTATCCACAAGTGGGCGGCTCCAAAATGATGCGGTGCCATTTTGGAGCTGCCCATTGGGCTCCTCTCCTCCTTTGCATGCTGCCATCTGTTTGGGGAGAGGAGCCCAGTAGGTGGTTCCAAAATGATGCGGCGTCATTTTGGAGCCACCCATTGGGCTCCTCTCCTCCTTTGTATGCTGTATAACGCTTTTCCCTCGCAGCAGGGGGCGTCTGCGGACAGAGCCTAATACTTAAGCGAAGATATTTTCTCCCATGGAGGAGGACAAAATAATAGTGGCGGCAAAAGGAGGGGGGAAGGAAGGGGGGCAAAACGCTTTTCTGGAGGCACAGCTGGAGCTCTGCAAAGGCACAGGAGTGTGCCTAGGCACACTGGTTGAAAAAGACTGAACTAGACTCTCTCCCACTGCTTTGCTGCCCAATAAAAGGGGGGAAAGCCTATGAACTTCCATACTTATGGACTTCCTCTGCTCCCTGGACTCAATGGCTTGCCTCATGGCTTCCCAAAGACTTTCTTTCCCCTTTTCAAAGCCTCATAAACTCTCTCATGATTTCAATAAACTTTATGAATCTTTGGTAGAGGAAGGGGGCTTGGTATGTTTCCCCTTATGCTTAAATGTACCCCCCATTCCCTATGTTTTTACCTATGTGTTTCCTTTGTCTGTAATTTTAAAATGTTGAAATGCCATGTGTAGGTAACCCCAGCTTTTTGTCAGACCTACATTCCTAAACCAAAACAATGATCTAATGCAGAGTAGTACCTATACAACACATATAAGACATTCACTGAATAAAGGTACTTTAAGATACATAATAATTGTATTTGAAAGGTTCAAGGCTGGTATGCAAACATCAAGTAATAATATATCATAGTTTGAAGATACACATGAACACATACAATTCAGGGGTGGGCCCCAGACATATACCATGTCAGAAATGAGAAAGCAATATGCAATGGTGTGCCCGAATAATACACATAACGTAATACAGACCAGAGAGCAGAGAAGCAAACAGTTCAATTCAATTGGCCAAGCTGTGGGGTTGCTCAAAGTCCCAGGATGCAACCAGTTTGTAACCATCAAAAGGTCTCTGAGCACAACCAATTAGGACCGATGTCCGGACGTGGGAGAATGGGGTCCAAATTATAACCCAATGTGCAGCCAAAACGGACGCTAGGAGGGGCCGCAACAGTGGAAGTGCAGGGCCCGATCAGTTTCGCCAAAAGGCTTCTTCAATCAGCGGAATTCAATAATATATCATGCTAATGCAGCGTCACAGGAGAAATATCCTATAAACATAGACAACAATAATAAACAATAATGTAATGCCCATTCTCTGCATGCAATAGTGTGGGGAAGGTAGCTGACCTACCGAGGTGAGGAGTAGACTAAATACACCATGGCTCCTGCGGACCCGGAGGGTAATTGCCCATAAAACCCTGTGATGTTAAATACTCATATCAGGCCCATCTCGTGTATACATTTCACATGAGAAGGGCGTTGAGGGAAAGGGGCTCATTTAACCCGGCTGGAGACTCTGTTTGGAGATTATTGATCCACCAGGTTTCTCTTCTGATTAATGAGTCATGATTATGTGAACTGAGATTTTAACCCGCTCAAGGCCGGCAAACTTAAAGGATTCCGGTGTGTGTCCTGCCAACAAAAAATGTTGATATAATATTGTATTCTCCATTTTAGTTCGTACCCTCAAACGATGCTCCGAAATACGGGTGCGGAGGGGGGCGTGACGATTGCCCCACGTAGAGCAAGCCAATTAATTGCAACACCGAGAACTGTATTTACGTCATCATTTGTGGGTGTGGCTTGCTCTACGTGGGGCAATTGTCACGCCCCCTCCGCACCATCCACTAGCCTCATCGCATGACAATAGCAGGAGCCAGCTCTTTCGGAAGGGCCTTTCCCCTTTGGGCCAAAACTGGTTTTTAGCCAATCAATAGACCAAAGCCTCTGAGATTTCGCCTACTTTGGGCCATTGATTGAACAGTCAAAACAATTTTTAATATTTCATAATGGTCATCCCTCCCAGCCTAGAAACTGATGTCTGACAACAGCTTTTTCATTTGTTTACCATCCAAATAACTGAGATTTCAAATCAGACATTAGTCTGTGTTCCCAGCACACAGGAAGGAACAGATTCACACAAAGACAATAGCAGGCTGGCTTGAAGCCCCTTAGGGAAATCGCTGGCCCCAGGATCAAACATGAATTGTTAATTCATTCATCACAACGGCTGATGCTTCCTGGCTTCGGACCCCAGGGGGCTTAGCAAAACTGGAAATCTCTTTATCATCTATGTGACAGGAAAGCATGGATTTAGGATTAAAAGACTTCATTTTGCACCTCAGACGAAAGAAAATAGTTTGGAAAACCAGTTTGGGAAGTTCTGGGCCAGTCATGAGGTCCAGACTAACTTGCATATCTTTGGCACGCTCAGAACCACCCTTGTCTCTCATTATTCCTCCTCCTCCGCCCTCATTGGCTGGGGGCACTCTCAAGAATCTCCTGTGCCCTTCCTGCAAGTGATGACGTCTGCCAATCAGCAGCGGGCCAGCCGGGGGGCGGGAAGTTTGAACCTGGGCAGTTCTGTTTTTTTTCTATAAAAATGTATGTATTGCATGTATGCTTTGTACTAACATGGACAAAGAATCGCGCTTAGTACCTCATTCCAGCTGGATGAATAAAACTCAGTGGCATTTTCTTCAACCTGGTGAGAAATTTTGGGGAAATTTAGGGGAATGGGGATTGGTTTGCTTCCTTTCTCACCAGGCCATTTAGACCCTCTTTGGTGGGTCTAACTGGTCCGCCTTCATGGCAAGACGCCCCAAATTTCTGTTCGCTAGCAATCAAGGGTCTGGAGAACAAGCTCTATGAGGAGCGGCTTAAAGAGCTGGGCATGTTTAGCCTGAAGAAGAGAAGGATAAGAGAAGACATGATGAGGGCCATATGTGAGCGGAAGTCATAGGGAGGAGGGAGCAAGCTTGTTGCCCTGGACCAGGGGTGCCCACACTTTTTCGGCATGTGAGCTACTTATGATAAAACCAAGTCGGAAAGATCTACTGTGAGAGAAGCAGGGTGGAGCAGGGGGAAGGGGGAGGGGGCTTGGCGCGGTCTGGCTCCGCCCCCTCCCCCTCTGGCTTTAGCGCTTCTGCAGGCTAGAGGAGGGTAATGCCAAGCCAGTGGTGGCATAGATAGCCACTACTGGCTTGGCATTACCCTCCTATAGCTTGCAGAAGCTGTGGAACTCTCTGCCCTGACGTGTGATGGAGGCTCCTTCTTTGGAGGCTTTTAAGCAGAGGCTGGATGGCCATCTGCCGTGGGTGCTTTGAATGCGATTTTCTTGCTTGGCAGGGGGTTGGACTGGGTGGCCCATGAGGTCTCTTCCAACATCTATGATTCTATGAGACCCAAGAGCCATCAAGTCCAGCCGCTGCCATGCAGAAACATATAATCAAGGCACCCCCGACAGATGCCATTGGCCATCCAGCCTCTGCTTAAAAACCCCAGGAGAAGGGGACTCCATCACACTCAAAAGCAGCAGCCTATTCCACTGTTAAACAGCTCTTACTCACTAATAACTCAAGAATCAGGAAAGGATAAATTTCATATATGTATATTGTAACTTTCAGATAAGTATATCATCTACTCATTCAACAATGTAAAAATCATATGGTTCGTCTAAAGGCGCATGGAAACAGAGTATCAGTACAATAAACAATCAAATCCGCATTACTCACAGTACCCGTCAGCTGGATAATATAACACAAAGTCAAATATATATCACAATGATATTTGTGTCCCGGTAGTGAAGTCAATCATCAAAGAAAATTATAATCCTGGGCCCGATGGCAAAACGTAGAGTTGAAAATCTAGCAAAGGGTAAATCCAGGGGTATGCAGTGTCGCGGTTCCAATAATCAATGTAGAGTAACTCTGTAGTATAAAGATCAATGGGATGTCCACCTACGGGTATATCCGTGTCCGGTAACCGACCCGTTTCGAATTTCTCTTCGTCAGGGTGGCCCCATATGGGTTGACATGCAAACGATAATATTTCTGTAATATAAGCATACTTAATAGTATCCTGAAAAATAGCAGGCAAGTAACATAGGGTAGGAGATTAAACATACACTTACCAATTGTAATAAATGAAAATGCTTAATAGCAATGCTGATATCACAGCATGCAATAATCCACCTCAATGGTGTAGGACCGCACATTCGGTAAAAGCTCACACTGGGAAGCTGCTTAAGTACTTAATTCGGTGCAAGTTAATTAGAATGCATATCAGGGAGAGACAGGTTACCTTAAAGCAAAATATCCATCAAACTTAGAGTCTCATTCAAACCTATTGGCTGTTCACATTTGGTCCGGATTATCCAGGACCTTTCGCATTTTAACAACGCAGTATGGATGTCTGCGGGTGGCGGTATGGAAACATGCTGTAAACCTACAAACTTAAATTCTGGACGCGAATTGTGGACAGTTTTAAAATGCCTGTATAGATTGTTTATTGTACTGATACTCTGTTTCCATGCGCCTTTAGACGAACCATATGATTTTTACATTGTTGAATGAGTAGATGATATACTTATCTGAAAGTTACAATATACATATATGAAATTTATCCTTTCCTGATTCTTGAGTTATTAGTGTGTAAGTAGGCAGGAACTGTATTTTTGCTGGTATAAACAGCTCTTACTGTCAGAAAGTTCTTCCTAAAGATTTGAATCCATTGCTACATGTCCTAGACTCCAGAGCAGCAAGAAACAAGCATGTGCGCTCCTCAATGTGACATTTTTTTGGAATATTTAAACATGGCTATTAGGAATGGTTAGGTATGGTCAGAATCTTCGTAATTTGGATTAAAATTGGAAAAATTACCATTTTGAAGCAATTTTGAAGTTTTTAAGAAAAACTGAAGTCCCTTTGCCCTTCCGAAGCTTCTCTCGCTTAGCGTTGCCAAATAGTCAAAATATTATTCTTCCTTAAGTTGTTAAGTCAACTTCAAAAAAGCCAAAAAGGCCTCTCCCTGCTGTTTGTGTCCTTATTTGCTGAGGAGACACTAGAAATCCCATATAGTCAAAATATTATCCTTCCTAAAGGTGTGAAATCAACTTTAAAAAGCCACAATGGCCTCTCCTTGCAGTCAGAAAATTTGGGGATTGGGTTTCCCTATTACCTTTTGACATTTCCATAAAGAATCCTGGAGGCAGCTCATTTATTTTTTCTTTTAATATACCTTATTACTTTACAAAATCGTCAAAAACCCATGGGTCATCTGAACTTGTTGAAATTTGGTATGCTGACAGAGGAGAATGTTTTCTACCACAGTGACAAATTTTGTCAGGATTGGTCTAAAAATGAGGGAGAGAGAATCCCCTGAAGTTTGCCCAGAATAAGCAAAAAAGCAAAAAAGATTATTTGGCGAAGACAACGGAAGGAATGAAAGAAGGGGGGGGGGAGGTAAGAGAGGAGGGAGGGAAAGAAGGAAGGAGGGAAGCAAGGGAAGAAGGGAAGAAAGAAGAGATACCCAAGGAACGAAGAAGAGACAGCAGAAAGGACACAAACATGAAAGGCATGAAAAAGTGAAAGAGGGAAAGAAGGAAGGAAGGCGAACTGACAGGAAGGAAGAAAAGAAGAAAGGAGGGAGGGAAAAGGCGAAGGAATGAAAGAGGAAAGGGGGGAGAAAGGTAAGAGAGGAGATGAGGGAAGGAAGGAAGGAAAGAAAGAAAAAGGTACCACAGGAAGGAAGAAGAGACTACAAAGCAGAGACAAAGGTAATAAAAGGCTATACAGGAGGGTGAAGCTGGTGAGGGGAAGAGAAAAATAAAGGAAATAAAGGGAGGAAGGAAACTTAGGGAGGGAAAGAAAGGGAAGGAGGAGTGATAGAGAAAAGGAAAGAATAGGGGGAAAGGAGGGAAAGAAAAGACGGAAGGAAGGAGGAAAAAGAGAAGGAAAAAGCTGAAGGATGAGGGAGATGGGGAGAGCAAGAACGAAAGACAAGAAGGGATGTTGCTGTTGTTCTTTGCCACAGCAGCGCGTGGCCGGGTACAGCTAGTTGTATATAATTGTAAAGGCATGGAATGTTTGCCTATGTGAGTAAAATGCTGTAATCTGCTCTGAGTCCCCGGGGAGAAGGGCGGAATATAAATAAAGTGTATTAGTATTAGTATTATTGATACCACATTAACTGTTATAGTATTATTGATAGCCTCTCCATTGGCGCCCCCTTGCAGTGGGGGAGATACGGCGATGCTCTCTCGGAGCCCTTTCTAATAACTAATGGAGAGAAACAAGGTTGTGTTCTTGCACCAACCCTATTTACAATCTTCTTCAGCATGATGCTCCAAAGGGCTACGGCAGACCTCGAAGAAGAAGAAGACGGCATATATATACGCTATCGTACTGATGGTAGCTTGTTCAACTTAAGCCGTCTGAAGGCTTGCACTAAGACTCTAAACTATCTAGTCCATCAGCTGCTTTTTGCTGATGATGCTGCCCTTGTCGCCCATTCAGAAGCAGCCCTGCAGCGCCTAATATCCTGCTTTGCAACAGCTGCAGAACTGTTTGGGCTGGAAGTCAGCCTGAAGAAAACGGAAGTCCTCTACCAACCCGCACCACAGGAAGAACACCATCACATCAGCATAGGCAAATCTGTGCTTAAGTCCATTCAGCAGTTCACCTACCTGGGAAGAAGCATCATTAAACATTTTAGTATAGTTTTACTATTGATTTTGAGCAAAAAATTTGAAAAAAATGGAAGTCCTCTACCAGCCCGCACCACAGGAAGAACATAGGTACATCTGTGCTTAAGTCATACATCTGTACATAGGTACATCTGTGCTTAAGTCCGTTCAGCAGTTCACATACCTGGGAAGCATCATCTCTTCAGACGCCAAGATTGATAAAGAGATAGATCACAGATTATCAAAGGCATATAGTGCATTTGGAAGGCTTCACAAAAGAGTCTGGAGCAACAAGCACCTGAGGCAAAGCACCAAAATCAGTGTGTACAGAGCTATCATACTGTCTATTCTCCTCTATGGGTCTGAAACATGGGTCACCTATCGCCAACACCTACAACTCCTTGAACGCTTTCATCAGCGCTGTCTTCGCACAATCCTAAATATACACTGGACCGACTATGTGACCAACGTTGCTGTCCTTGAACAAGCAGGGATCACCAGCATTGAGGCCATGCTATGGAGAACACAGCTGCGCTGGGCAGGACACATCTCTAGGATGGAGGACCACCGCCTCCCAAAGATACTACTCTACGGTGAACTCGCCACGGGTCAGCGCAAGAGAGGCGCCCCCCCAAAAGAGATGTAAGGACTCCCTGAAGCAACATCTCAGGCTCGGCCAGATTGATCACCAACAATGGTCCACCCTGGCCTCACATCGGGAGGCATGGGGACGCACTATCCGCAATGCTGCGGCCTCTTTCGAGAAGACACGGCGAATGAGTCTCTAAGAGAAATGACAACGCAGAAGGAACTGCAACTTGGAAACAACATCACCCAAGGAGACTTTCTGCTGTGCTTTCTGCAACCGAACTTGCCTATCTCAGATTGGCCTTTTTAGTCATCATCATGCTTGTAAAAGCGTGGGATGAGTCCTTCCTGAATCTTCGTTCGCGAAGTAATGCCGAGAGAGAGATTATTGATACCACATTAACTGTAATAGTATTATTGATACCACATTAACTGTAACTGTACTCAATACTGGGAATTCTAGTTTGGTGAGGCACCTGCAGTCTTTGCTAGTAAAGTGTGAGGACCAAATGAAACTACAAATTCCAGAATTGCATACTATTGAGCAATGGGAGTTAAAGGGTATCCAACTGCATCAATTCTACAGTACACATGCCACCCTCAACACAGAAATCACATTGCGTTACGTTCTTTCATTTACATTCTGCCCATCTCCCGGAATGGAATTAAAGGAAGCATACATTTTAAATATACAATATAAAAACTGGTAACAAAAAATTAAAACACAATTAAATCTAGTATGATTGAAAAAACACAAAACATGTCATCAAATAAAAACATTTCCCATTCAAAGCTCCATCCATTTCACTAAAAACCAAATGACTCCTTAAATAAAAAGGGTCTTCAGTGCTAGTCAAAAAACAGGCGGCTTGAGGTTCTGACTTTTGTTCCATTTTTAATATCCCAATATTTTTCCTATTTCCCTGGTCTAATTTCTGACCATTGCAACAATAGATGCAGCATATTTATAAGGTTGTTGTATGTTTTTCGGGCTATATGGCCATGTTCTAGAAGCATTCTCTCCTGACGTTTCGCCTGCATCTATGGCAAGCATCCTCAGAGGTTGTGAGCATATTTGTGACTTGTTGCTGTGTTGTATTGAGGGCAGAGACTGCCTGTGTAAACCGTCCTGAGTCGCCTTCGGGCTGAGAGGGGCGGTATAGAAACGTGACAAATAAATAAATAAATATTTCAATCCTTGAGTTGGCTTCTTTTTAATGAGACATAACAGAACAGTATCATTGTTATTATTATCACCATTCCTTATCGCCCCATTTTTTCCCTAAGTATTGGGAACCAAAACAGTATCATTCACTCCTTGCTGCTCTTTAAAAAAAAAGAAGAAAGAAATATAGCATGCAAAAGAACTCTTTATGAATATGCAAGATACCACAACCAATAGAAACACAAAGGAGTGGCTAAGGAAAGGATATCATTAAAATACTGTGAGACAAGCATTAATATTCCCCCTGCGACTTTTGCCCATCACTGGAAATTTACCTTTCTGAAGCTGTATTCCAGATAAGGCACCTGGGAAAGCAAAGGAAACAAAAACAAAGATATAAGACTAGGCTGCTGCATTTTTCATGACATTGCCTCCTCAAGTGTCCTTTTCTTAATGGGGAGGGGGCACAATGGGGTCTTTTGGGGGTATCACCATCTTGAAAGGTCACCGGTTGCAGAGTGGGCTATATGACTGAAATGGGAACAAGAGGGAAGTGAGTATGGGTCTATCGTGGTCTGTTCACATACGAGGGTTGAATGAAAAGTAATGCCTCCACCTTCGTTACTCCTCAACTAGGGTTGCCATATGTTCCTTATTCTAAGGGACGTCCCTTATTCTGGCCCTAAAATTTGTGTCCCTTATTTTCAGGCCCTGTCCCTTATTATTGACCAAAGATCACCAGAAAACACAGTATTTTCTATTGGTCATGGAGGTTCTGTGTGAGAAATTTGGCCCCAATTTTATCATTGGTGGGATTCAGAACGCTCTTTAATCGTAGATGAACTATAAACCCCAGCAACTACAACTCCCAAATATCAAGTCTCTTTTCCCAAACTCCACCAGTGTTCATATTTGGGCACATTGAATATTCTTGCCAAGTTTGGTCTAAATCCATCATTGTTTGAGTCCACAGTGCTCTCAGGATGTAGAAGAACTACAACTCCAAAACTCAAGGTCAACGCCCACCAAACCCTTCCAGTATTTTCTGTTGGTCATGGGAGTTCTGTGTGTCAAGTTTGGTTCAATTCTATCATTGGTGAAGTTCAGAATGCTCTTTGATTGTAGGTTAACTATAAATTCCAGCAACTACAACTCCCAAAGTACAAAATCAATGCCCCCCCCCCCAACCAGTATTCAAATTTGGGCATATCGGGTATTTGTGTCAAATGTGGTCCAGTGAGTGAAAATACACCTGGCATATCAGGTATTTACATTACGATTCATAACAGTGGCAAAATTACAGTTATGAAGTAGCAACGGAAATAATTTTATGGTTGGGGGTCACCTGAGTACCACTGAGGTTCACGGTTCTGTTTCTTAATTGTACTTTCTACTCAACAACTTAGCAGTCACCCATAGAAGCAAACCAAAGAAGACTGTTGGGCTGGAAAGAGTGGCCAACATATGGATGATCTCACAATGAAAAGTGAAGGGGAAAGACGAAGACAAAAGATCAATTACAGGCTCAATATAAGACCTTAACATGGCTTCAATTTCTACATATAAAGGAATGCTTTAAGAAAGACGAGCAGTTAGGATTTACAGAAAAAGGAGACTTCTGGAAAACTTTACTGAAAAGTGAAAAGAAGCAAATAACAAAAGTCTATTTGAAACTGCTGGAATGGTCAACAGAGACAGAATTGGTAAAGATTTGCATAGTCAAATAGGCTAGAAACATTGGCCGACCGATTAAATTACAAGAATGGGAGAGAATTTGCAGAAGGAAATTAAAATACACATATGCAATGGATTTGAAAGAAAGTTGGTATATGACAGGGCTGTCCAACTGTTGGCCCCGGGGCCGTATACGGCCCAAAGCCCCTTCCCTGCGGCCCCCTAAGCTTTTTAATAAAAAATAAAAATAATAAATAAATAAAATAATAATATTTTTAAAATTGCCCACTTCCGGGTTCCCGGGCAAGTATTGTGAGACTACGGAAGCCACACGGGATTTTGCTCTCAACGCGAGATCATGCCTGCGTTGAGAGCGAAATCCCATGTGGCTTCCGTAGTCTCGCGATACCCTGTTGCCGAAATCTCAGCTACTTAATCCCTGCGGCCTACGCAGACGCGATTTGGACCTTCTCGGCTGCTGCCTCGGTCGGTCGTCGCCTCTGCTCATGATCCGGCTACTCCTGGATCCTGCGCGTTTGGGAAGGTAGGCTAACCTTTATGTTATTATTATGTAATTGTGTATGGATGCCCCTATGTATTCCCACCCTGCATTTCCCTTAGTAAAAGATTATATTTGATTGTATGGATGCCCCTTATGAATTCCCACCCTGCATTTCCCCTTAGTAAAAGATTATATTTGATTGTATGGATGCCCCTTATGTATTCCCACCCTGCATTTCCTCTTAGTAAAAGATTATATTTGATTGTATGGATGCCTCTTATGAATTGTAAGTAAATTGGAGCCGGGGGAGGGGCGGGGGTGGAGCCGGGGGCGGAGCCAGGGTGGGGGCAGACCCTTTGGCCCCCCAGGTCATCAGTGACCGGAATTCAGGCCCCTGGGCTGGTAGAAGTTGGACAGCCCTGGTATATGACACCACAAAAATTAGGTTTAATGTATAAGGACACTCAAAACAAGTGCTGGAAATGTGAAACCCAGGCCGGAACCTTTTTCCACATGTGGTGGACATGCCGAGATGCAAGGAAATATTGGAAATTAAGACATGATAATATTCAGAAAATACTCCACACCGCCATGGAAATGAAACCAGAGTTCTACCTACTAGGACTAACAAATGAAGAGGAAATCCCAGACGAGAATTTGGAAAAGTTATTCATTTACATGACTACAGCTGCAAGAATTGTATTTGCAAGAAAATGGAAAGACAAAGAGATACCAAGTATCGATGAATGGGAGAGTAAAGTCAGGGAAATAATGGATATGGACAAGCTTACCTTCTACTTGAATGACGCAGAGGGTAAAGCATTAAAAAGAACAGACTGGACATTATTTATAGATTATATAAAGACCTGAGGAAACCCTTAAGAGTTAAATAAAAGTGCTATGAGGTGACCTTTATGGCACTCTGTGAGGTTAAGCCCTGACACTTCTCTTCATTGATTTAAGGACATCTTGTTATCTATGAAGGCCTTGAGAAAGCCCCGCCTAGGGGCGAAACGGGGGAGTGGCCCCAGGATTTTTGGCATCGCCAGCCCGTCGGCCTAATTACACCTATTTTGGAGTCTTGTTTCTGGACTTCATCTCATGTCCTTTTCTATTGTTTGTGTTTAGGACTTTGCAATACAGGAGTTATGTGTATATTCTGTACCACTGTATCATCAAAGCGTTCCATTATGATTTGTATATACTGATGTATTACTTGAAATTGACTCTTTGGTGTCTATATATACGGTGTGTATCCATGTCTGACGAATGTTACCCTGTTTGCTAAATACATATATCACTTTGATATTTTGATAATTACCTTGTTCTGTGTATTATTCTAGTCAGCTCTTCTACCCACCAAGGCTCCCCCATTGACTCAGTTGCTAGCCTGTGAGTTATTAGACTCTGGACTATTTACAGGGGTACTCAGATTCTGTTAGAGCAGGCTGTCCAACTTCTACAGGCCCAAGGGCTGGAATTCTGGTCACTGATCACCTGGGGGGCCGAAGGGTCTGCCTCCGCCCCTGGCTCCGCCCCCTCCCCTCCCCCGGCTCCACCCCCTCCCCGGCTCCAATTTACTTACAATTGACCTTGAGTTGTGGAGTTGTAGTTCACCTCCATCCAGAGAGCACTGTGGACTCAAATAATGATGGATCTGGACCAAACTTGGCATGAATACTCAATATACCCAAATGGGAACACTGGTGGATTTGGGGAATGTTTCCTAATACCTTTGAGTTATTTGAGTCCACACACCAAATTGGGACACACCAAAACCCAAACACCTCAATGTCCGTCGCAGGGCTTGATGGGGCTTCCTTTCCCAGAGGCGGGTGGAGGAGGCCCAAAGAGCTCCCTCCCTCCCTGAAGAGAAAAACAAGCCGCAGGGGCAGGCGCAAGGAAGCCACGTTGCGCCCTGCATGCGGGGAAGGCAGCACAACAAGGGGAGGGGGCACGGAGGAGGGAAAGGAAGCATCGCCAAGGAAACAGCTGCTGAGGGACCCCTCCCCCCCCCCTCACCCAACGTCCCACTGTTTTTAGATTGATTGATTCGAGCCAGGCCCTTCCTTACCCATACTGCGATCCACAGGAAGAGGGACGGAGCCAGGAGGGGCTTTCCCTGCCTCACTCCCTCCTCCCTCTCTCTGAGGGAATGGGGCTAGCCTGGAAGCAGCCGCGAGGGAGGAGGAGGCACGCGCCAGGCCGGGCCGCAAATCCCGCGGGACCGGAGATTTTCGGCAGCTATCGCGAGACTACACAGCCACAGACGGGATTTCGACCTCCCTTGAAATCCCGTCTGTGGCTGGCGTAGTCTCGCGATGCTTGCCTAAACCCGGAAGTAGGTATTTTATTAGTATTATTATTTATTTATTATTTGTATTTTATTAAAACAAGTTGGGGGCCGGAGGGAAGGGGCTCGGGGCCGTGTGCGGCCCAGGGCCGCCTGTTGGACAGCCCTGTGTTAGAGCGTCGTTTAAGCCCATTGTGTTGTAAGGGCTCAGTGTGTTACAACTGTGTTACACTTGTTATATCAGACTTGCGATATTGTGATTTAATTGTACTACATTGCACTATATGTGATATTGTTCTGCTATTAAGCACGTATATTGTTCACAATAATAGCATCTGTAATTTTTTTTGTTAAATAGTTTTTATTAGAGGTTTAACAAGTAGTGAAGTTGTGGTGAAGGGGGGCGGGGAGAGTGGGGGTGGGGGCAGCTAGGGAGGGAGGGGGGGTGACTGGGGGGACATGGGGTGGGCGTGGGAGCGAGGAGACCTGGGGCACTGGGGGAGTGGAGTTGGCTGTGGGCAGTCTCTGGGGGATTGGTGAACGTCCTTTCTTCATCATTACCGGCCATGTGGTCCTGGTTACTTGTATTCCCTCTTCTGCTGCCAGTGTCCTCGGAGCCTACGTTGTGTCATTCTTGGTTGGCAATGCAGCTCATGATTTTCATTCATCCAGTGCTGCTCCGGGTTATTAGAAAGTCTTTGACCGGTGACAAATCGGTTTTTTTGAGCGGGTTTCCGCCCTCTTCGTTTAGCAGGAAAGTGAGCTTGTCCATGCTCATAATTTCCCTATCTTAGTCAACCAGTCCTCAGTGGTGGGGGTCTCCGTGTCCTTCCATTTCCTTGCATACACTATCCTCGCTGCCGTCGATAGGTATGTGAAAAGTCTCTCTGTGTTCTCTTCTGGTAGGTCTTCGTCTGTCGTCAGGCCCAGTAGGTATGCTTCCGGCCTAAGCTCAACGGAGCGACCAAGGATCTTTTGCGTCGCTAAGTGGATCTTTTTCCAGAAGTTCACTGCACTCTGGCAGGTCCACCACATATGGTAGAAGGTGCCTGTCTGGGAGCCACACTTCCAGCATTTGTTTTGTGCTTCCCCGTACATGAGACCCAATTTGTGTGGCGTCATGTACCAGCGGTTGAACATTTTGTGCCAATTTTCCTTGAGCTCCATCGCATACGTGTATTTTATTCTCTTCCTCCATACTTTCTCCCATTCGTGGAGCGTGATTGGCCGGCCGATGTTGTTGGCCCATTTTATCATGCTTCACCACTTCTGTTTCGGTGGACCACTCCAACAGCCTGGAGTATAGTTTGGTAATTTGTTTTTTGCGGGCCTTTAGCAGGGGTCTCCACAGGTCTTCTTTCTCCTCGAATCCCACGAGAGCGTCCTGCTTGAAGCGTTCCCTAATTTGATGGAGATGGAGCCACGTCAGTTTGCTGAAGTTGGCCCTGATCTGGTCCGGTGGCTTTAGGCGTCTTTTCCCCCCTACGTTGGTGGTGAGGTCTGTATAGGTGGGCCATGTACTCTCTCCCAGAAGTCTTTTCCGGCTCGCTTCCAGGGGAGAGACCCAGAGGGGGGGCATCTGTGATTTTTACGATATGATGACTCATTATTGATCGCTCCCACAGTTCTGCTCCTTTATATTCTATGGTTTAGCTTTGTGTATTATTAGTTGGTCTCAGTGACATATTTCGCTTGAGTATTGGATTATAGAAAACATTGCCATGTGGGGCCAAGATAGCTTCTCTGGCCTAGCCTAAACTGAAAACGGTCTTTCCCCAAGACCAACTGTTTCCCTGTTCCAAATCACAGCTCCACTCTGCTCTCCTCGAAACAGAATCAGCAGCCTTTGAAAACCCTGCTTCCAGCTGACCTCACAGACGTCAACATTCTAAGCCTAGCTTGCTCCTGGCTGGCTCCGCCTCCCGTTTCCCGTTTCCATGGCAAAAGAACTCCCCCTTTCCGTGTGTTCTGCCTCTATGACATAGTTTTGCACTGAATGCAAGGAAAGTGAATCTGACTGTGTTCTTTCTGAGACAGACATGGCAGCTGCTTCTGCTGCTCGGGATCCCGTGGAGGATCTCTGTGAGGAAGCCACTTGCTCTATTTGCCTGGCATATTTCAAGGATCCTGTCTCTTTAGAATGCGGGCACAACTTCTGCCGAGGTTGTGTGACCCAGTGCTGGGAGAAATTGGGCACCACGAAGACCTCTTGCCCTCACTGCAGGAAAGAAGTCCTGAAAAGCAGCCTCCGGCCAAATTCGCCACTAGCCCACATTGTGGGAATCACCAGCCAGCTGAGCCTTC
>JARBWK010000515.1:0-29613 GCA_030556195.1 Anolis apletophallus | reverse complement strand
GTCAAAATATCTCCTGACCCCATAATGAGAGGGTTCAGTGGGGTTCATCATAATACATCCAAGGGAGAGTCCCATTTCCACCCGGACGTCTGGGTCCCGAGCTCTCCCATGGGGTTCAATAAGGTCAAAATATCCCCTGACCCCATAATGAGAGGGTTCAATGGGGTTCATCATAATGCATCCAAGGGAGAGTCCCATTTCCACCCGGACGTCTGGGTCCTGAGCTTTCCCATGGGGTTAAATAAGGTCAAAATATCCCCTGACCCCAGAATGAGAGGGTTCAATGGGGTTCATCATAATGCATCCAAGGGAGAGTCCCGTTTCCACCCAGATGTCTGGGTCCCGAGCTCTCCTATGGGGTTCAATAAGGTCAAAATATCCCCTGACCCCATAATGAGAGGGTTCAATGGGGTTCATCATAATGCATCCAAGGGAGAGTCCCGTTTCCACCCGGACGTCTGGGTCCCGAGCTCTCCCATGGGGTTCAATAAGGTCAAAATATCCCCTGACCCCATAATGATAGGGTTCAATGGGGTTTATCATAATACATCCAAGGGAGAGTCCCATTTTCACCCGGACGTCTGGGTCCCGAGGTTTCCCATGGGGTTAAATAAGGTCAAAATATCCCGTGACCCCAGAATGAGAGGGTTCAATGGAGAGTCCCGTTTCCACCTGGACGCCTGGGGTCAAATAAGGTCAAAATATCCCGCAATCTCAGAATCCGAGGGATTCAGCCTCCATAATGCGTCCAAGGGAAACATTTCCACCTGGACGTCTGGGTCTGATTCTTTCCCCACGGGGTCAAATAAGGTCAAAATATCCCTCCATCCTCAATCAGTGGGGTTCATAATACATCCAAGTCCCATTTTCCACCCAGGTCCTGAGCTTTCCCATGGGGTCAAATAAGGTTGCCAGCATCTCCCGTTGCGCAAACAGCCCCGCGCATGGGACATTATAAGAGATGACCGGACTTTAAAAAAAAGGCAGAAATGGAGCCCACGTGCCTGCTCGTCCGTCCACCCGTTCAGGCCACTTTGGCGACCGGATGCCTGGGAGGCCGCAACGCACCTCGGTGCGAGAACGGCTGGTGCGCCGCAACCCTGCGCCGGTTCTTCAGACTCTGTTTCCTCAACAAATAGCGGGAATACTGGACTTCGGGCATGACCAGCTTGAGGCACAGTTCGTCGGAAGGCGGCCCCGACCCGGGGAGGTCGTAGCCCACGATGTCCACCTTGGCGCTGGGCTGCCAGGGGCGCAGCTCCTTGTTCTTGATCTGCATGGCCGGGCGCAGCTGGGGCTGTCCGCCAAAGCAGTGCTCCGCCAAACGCCCGCAAGCCTCGCGCAGGGCCTGCACCTCCTTCCGGACACAGTGCCGCCCCACTTCGCCCATCTTCCGCCAAAAAGTGGCGTTGAAGTGGTCGTAGAGCTGGGCGTCCAGGGTGTTCCAGGCTCGGATCTGTTCCGCCATGTGGGGAGAGGTGATGTTGAGCTTGGACTTGGGGCTGCGCATGTTCAGCTTGACGTATAAGACGTCCTCCAGATCCCACTCCAAGAGCCGGCGGAGGAGAACCAAGGACTCGTCGAAGTACTCGGCCAACATGACCAGGGAGAAGATGCTTTCGACTTGGCGGATGAACCTTGGCAAGTAAGCAGGGTCATGGTCCGGGTTGCGCTCGGGGTCGCCGCCAAGGTCGTACACCATGGTGTTGTGAGCGTACATGGTGAACTTCTCGTGCGGGCGGTAATATTGGTACGGCGCATTCAGGAAGGCCTCCATGGAACCATTCGGCACACGCCTGAATGCGGGGCAGTACTGGTTGTAGTAGCTGAAGAGGGACTCAAACATGGCCACTGGCTCGCGCAGGATGGTGATGTAGAGGGTGTCATTGGGCATGAGGCGGCGCAGCTCCTCGCCGTTGAAACGCAGGTGGCTGGCAATGACCCGCGGTGGGAGCGTGTAAGGGTGCACGAAGCGGGCTGAGAAGTTGCGGGGGTAGCAGAACTGGTGGTCACAGGTGTGGTGGGGCAGCGCCACCGTCACGTTGTGTTGCTCGGCAAAGCGGAAGAGCAGGTTCTGGACTGTGGTGCTGGCTGTCTTGTGGGTCTTCAGGAAGGCCACGGCGGTGTGCTTGGGCCGCGAGGAGATCAAGGGGCTGCAGGCAAAGGGGGAAGACTTTGGGAACCTGAAAGCAGAAAGCAAGCAGTCATGAGACCGACCCGAGAAGACTGACCCGAGAAGTCCGACCCGAGAAGACCGACCCGAGACCCACCCTCCACCTGGACCAGCCAAGGATTCTTCTGAGTCCATCACAGGTTTATCTATCCATCTATCACTTCTAGTGTCTGTCTATCTCTGTCTGTCTGCCTATCTTTCCTTCCATCCATCCAGCCATCCATCCATCTGTCTGTCAGTTATAGTATCTATCTAGCTATTGCTTGATCTATGTAACTGTAACTCCGATCTTCAAGAAAGGATCCAGGGGTGATCCAGGAAATTATAGGCCAGTTAGTCTAACCTCAGTTCCAGGCAAAGTGATGGAAACCATTATTAAAGAAAAAATTACTAAGCACATAGAAGAACAGGCATTGCTGAAGGAAAATCAACATGGTTTCTGCAAAGGCAAATCATGTCTTACTAACTTGTTAGAATTCTTTGAGGGTGTAAATAAACACATAGATAAAGGGGACCCAGTCGATATTGTTTACCTTGACTTTCAAAAGGCTTTTGACAAAGTCCCTCACCAAAGGCTCCTAAATAAGCTCTTCAGCCATGGAATCAGAGGACAGGTCTTGTCCTGGATTGGAACCTGGCTAAACTGTAGGAAACAAAGGGTGGTAATAAACGGACATTTCTCTGGGTGGAAAGAGGTGAGAAGTGGCGTACCCCAAGGTTCAGTTTTGGGTCCGTTACTTTTTAATTTATTCATTAATGATCTGGATGTAGAAGTAAATTCTGAGGTAGCAAAGTTTGCAGACGACACTAAACTGTTCAGGGTAGTTAAAGATGAAACTGATTGTAAAGAGCTCCAGAAAGATCTCTCGAAATTGAGTGAATGGGCAACAAAGTGGCAAATGCATTTTAACCTAAACAAGTGTAAAGTCATGCACATCGGGGCAAAGAACCCCAACTACACCTACAAATTGATGGGGTCAAAGCTTTCCGAGACAAACCAGGAAAGGGATCTTGGGGTTTTGGTGGACAGCTCAATGAAGATGTCAACCCAGTGCGCAGCAGCAGTAAAAAAAGCAAATTCTATGCTTGGCATGATCAGGAAGGGAATCGAAAAATAGGTCGTCAAATGTTGTATTGCCTCTACAAATCTATGGTGAGGCCACATCTGGAGTACTGTGTACAATTCTGGTCTCCGCACCTTAAGAAGGATATAACGGAACTGGAAAAGGTACAGAAAAGGGCAACAAAAATGATCCAAGGGATGGAGCGGCTCCCTTTACGAAACCAGGTTGCAACGCCTTGGTCTTTTCAGCCTTGAAAGACGGCGTTTAAGAGGTGACTTGATCGAAGTGTATAAAATCATGCATGGGATAGAAAGGGTGAATAAAGAAAAATATTTTCTCTGTCACCCAACACTAGGACTAGGGGCACTCCTGAAGCTCCAAGGCAGGAAAATTAGGACTAATAAAGGGAAATATTTCTTCACCCAGAGGGTCATTGGGTTATGGAACTCACTTCCAGAGGAGGTTGTGACAGCGGTCAGCCTGGACAGCTTCAAGGCAGGATTAGACAGATTCATGGATACCAAGGGAATCAGTAGCTACTGAAATGGACATCCAAGTGCCACCTCTGTGTTGATGGAGGCAGGCAGGATTTCCCCGGGTACTGGTTGTGGGGGGTCAGGAGCAGGTGAGGGTTTTGCCCTCCTTTCTGCTAGAGATCCCTGTGTACAACTAGTGGGCCACTGTGTGACACAGAATGCTGGACTAGATGGGCTGAGGCCCGATTCAGCATGGCTCTTCTTATGTTCTTCTTATGTTCTTATGCTTGATCTATCTATCAATCGATCCATCCATCAGTTTCAGTGTCTGTCTATCTGTCAGTTATAGTATCTAGCTATTGTTTGATCAATCTATCCATCGATCCATCTATTTTATTTATTTATTTATTTATTATTTCAATTTATATACCACCCTTTCCCGAAGGCTCAAGGTGGTTCACAGCATATAAAACATACGATAGTGAAATAGCACGAAAACAATAATAAATCACACAATCCTTGCCGTTTGGGAAGTGTCCGACTTGTGATTTTGTGATACGAAATTCAGCACACACACACTTACACACACACACACACACACACACACACATATGCAGTATATATATCTTGTTTGCTGTGACATACAGTGTTTTTGTGTCAGTAAAATAATAATAATAATAATAAATCACACAATCCTAGATGTTTGGGAAGTGTCCGGCTTGTGATTTTGTGATACGAAATACAGAACACACACACACACACATATATATCTTGTTTGCTGTGACATACTGTGTTTATGTGTCAGTAAAATAATAATAATAATAATTTAAAAAATCACACAATCCTAGACGTTTGGGAAGTGTCCGACTTGTGATTTTGTGATACGAAATACAGAACACACACACATATATATCTTGTTTGCTGTGACATACTGTGTTTATGTGTCAGTAAAATAATAATAATAATAATTTAAAAAATCACACAATCCTAGACGTTTGGGAAGTGTCCGACTTGTGATTTTGTGATACGAAATACAGCATGCATATATATATATATATATATATATATAGAGAGAGAGAGAGAGAGAGAGAGAGAGAGAGAGAGAGAGAGAGTTTGCTGTGACATACTGTGTTTTTGTGTCAGTAAAATAATAATAATAATAATAATAATATAATAAATCACACAATCCTAGACGTTTGGGAAGTGTCCGACGTGATTTTGTGATACGAAATACAGCATGCATATATATATATATATAGTTTGCTGTGACATACTGTGTTTTTGTGTCAGTAAAATAATAATAATAATAATAATAATAATAATAAATCACACAATCCTAGATGTTTGGGAAGTGTCCGGCTTGTGATTTTGTGATACGAAATACAGAACACACACACACACATATATATTGTTTGCTGTGACATACTGTGTTTTTGTGTCAGTAAAAGAATAATAATAATAATATCATAGAATCATAAAGTTGGATGAGACCTCGTGGGCCATCCAGTCCAACCCTTGCCAAGAAGCAGAAAAATCACATTCAAATAATATAATATAACATAATAGAAATAAAAATGTTTGTGGGACTATCATTAGTCAAAAAAACACTGGACGAATTGACACCAAATTTGGACACAAGACACCTATCCAGCCAAGGAGAGACCATCACTCATAAAACACTGAAAAACACAGCAGAAGGGGCTTAAAAAGCCCCCAAAAACCCACACACACAAAAAAATACATTACAACACATGCGTAAAACTATATACAGTATATATATACAGTATATAGTTGCAAACACAAGTATGTACACACACACAAAACACATCTATACAGACTGGGCCACAGCCACGTGTGGCAGGGGAAAGCCAGCATAACATAAATTATAATAATTTATAATAAACAATGGCGATGGAATCTCCTCTGGTGGTTTTCAAGCAGAGGCTGGACGGCCATCTGTCGAGAGGGCTTTGATTGTGTCTTCCAGCCTGGCAGAATAAAGGGTCGGACTGGATGGCCCTTGGGGCCATTTCAACTCTTCAGGTTCTATAATAGTAGGCTTCGACCAATTGTGTACCAGGAAGTACGCAGAAAAAGAGTGAGGGAATGCGACAGCTCCCCCTGGTGGCCAGAAGCTGGAATGTTGAATTGCTTCTGTGTCTGTCTGTATGTGTTGTATGTCTATGGCATTGAATGTTTGCTGTGTATATGTGCATTGTGATCCGCCCTGAGTCCCCTGCAGGGTGAGAAGGGCAGAATATAAATGATGTAAATAAATAAATATAATATAATATAATATAATAATGCTGATGACGGCGTCTCCTTCCCCGGATGTTTCCGAACAGAGACTGGACAGCCCTCTGTCGGGAGTGCTTTGATGGTGTCCCAACCAGGGGCGGTCTAAGGTAATTTTAAATGGTAAGCAAACATTATTTTGGTGCCCCCTCCGAGCATGCCCAGAAGCTCCTGTGCGCAGGCGCAGAAGCCTGTAAACACAGCACTCCCTATTCGGCACGCGCCCCCTCGCGCATGCCCAGAAGCTCCTGTGCGCAGGCGCAGAAGCCTGTAAACACAGCACTCCCTATTCGGCACACGCCCCCACTCCACGCATGCCCAGAAGCTCCTGTGCGCAGGCGCAGAAGCCTGTAAACACAGCACTCCCTATTCGGCATGCGCCCCCCCTCCGCGCATGCCCAGAAGCTCCTGTGCGCAGGCGCAGAAGCCTGTAAACACAGCACTCCATATTCGGCATGCGCCCCCAGCGCATACCCAGAAGCTCCTGTGCGCAGGCTCAGAAGCCTGTAAACACAGCACTCCCTATTCGGCATGCGCCCCCACTCCGCGCATACCCAGAAGCTCCTGTGTGCAGGCGCAGAAGCCTGTAAACACAGCACTCCCTATTCGGCACGCGCCCCCCCCTCCGTGCATGCCCAGAAGCTCCTGTGCGCAGGCGCAGAAGTCTGTAAACACAGCACTCCATATTCGGCATGCGCCCCCACTCCGCACATGCCCAGAAGCTCCTGTGCGCAGGCGCAGAAGTCTGTAAACACAGCACTCCATATTCGGCATGCGCCCCACTCCGCACATGCCCAGAAGCTCCTGTGCGCAGGCGCAGAAGTCTGTAAACACAGCACTCCCTATTCGGCATGCGCCCCCCTCCGCGCATACCCAGAAGCTCCTGTGCGCAGGCGCAGAAGCCTGTAAACACAGCACTCCCTATTCGGCACGCGTCCCCTCCGCGCATGCCCAGAAGCTCCTGTATGCAGGCGCAGAAGCCTGTAAACACAGCACTCCCTATTCGGCACGCGCCCCCCCGTGCACATGCCCAGAAGCTCCTGTGCGCAGGCGCAGCAGCCTGTAAACACAGCACTCCCTATTCAGCATGCGCCCCCTCCATGCATGCCCAGAAGCTCCTGTGCGCAGGCGCAGAAGCCTGTAAACACAGCACTCCCTATTCGGCATGCGCCCCCCCTCCGTGCATGCCCAGAAGCTCCTGTGCGCAGGCGCAGAAGCCTGTAAACACAGCACTCCCTATTCAGCATGCCCCCCCTCCATGCATGCCCAGAAGCTCCTGTGCGCAGGCGCAGAAGCCTGTAAACACAGCACTCCCTATTCAGCATGCGCGCCCCCCTCCACCAATGCCCAGAAGCTCCTGTGCGCAGGCGCAGAAGCCTGTAAACACAGCACTCCCTATTCAGCATGCCCCCCCTCCATGCATGCCCAGAAGCTCCTGTGCGCAGGCGCAGAAGCCGGTAAACACAGAACTCCCTATTCGGCATGCGCCCCACTCCGCACATGCCCAGAAGCTCCTGTGCGCAGGTGCAGAAGCCTGTAAACACAGCACTCCCTATTCGGCATGCAGGGAGGTTTGCTACGGCGGCGGCGGAGCACACAAGGCCCAAAAGCGGAACATCGCCCGGACGCTGTCTGGCGGGCTGGGGAATGCGCCCTTTACCCAGATGGCGCCCCACGCAGCGGCGTCCTTTGCCTACCGGTAGGACCGCCCCTGCTCCCAACTTGGAGCCAGAAACAGCTCATCCTCCCTATCTACGGTTGACTTTGGCACCACTTACCAGCTGAGGTGGGCGCTTTGGCGCAAGAGCAAAGTGACGGTGCTGAAGGCCAGGAGGAGGAGGAGGAAGCCCTTCTTGCGGGAGATCATCTTGGGGCATGGAGCAGGCCGTAGCTCATGCTGGAAGGGCCTTATCGGGGCACCGGGGGCGGTTGCGGGTCCCGGTGGGCATGAGGAATCAGCAGTGATGCCAATCCAGCGGGGAAGAGGGTACCTGCGGAAAAAGCACAACAGCAGGTCAAATCACACAACAAATTATTTATTTATTTATTTATTTATTTACAACATTGATATGCCGCCTTTCTCACCCCAAATACAATAATAATATTATAATAATAATCTTTATTTATACCCCACCGCCATCTCCCCAATGGGGACTCAGGGCCTTACATAATAATATAAGTACAATATATTATATTATTTGCCATAGCACAATATTAATATTATATATTACATTGTACTATAACATTATACGGTAATATTATTAGTAATATTACATATAATATTAAAATATATAATTATAATATCATTTTATTAGTAGTATATTGTATTACATTATAATATTATGATATTCTTATATTAATATTATCAATATTATATGTAAATACAATGTATTATATTGTTGCCATAGCACAACATTAATATTATATATTACATTGTACTATAACATTATACGGTAATATTATTACTAATACTACATGTAATATAAAATATATAATTATAATATATTATTAATAGTATTATATTGTATGACATTATAATACTACGGCACTATTATAATACTATATTATAATATATTATAATATTATAATACTACGGGCTATGGCAGACCTCGAAGAAGAAGACGGCATATATATACGCTATCGTACTGATGGTAGCTTGTTCAACTTAAGCCGCCTGAGGTCTCGCACTAAGACTCTAAACTATCTAGTCCGTGAGCTGCTTTTTGCTGGCGATGCTGCCCTTGTCGCCCATTCAGAAGCAGCCCTGCAGCGCCTCACATCCTGCTTTGCAACAGCTGCAGAGCTGTTTGGGCTGGAAGTCAGTCTGAAGAAAATGGAAGTCCTCTACCAGCCCGCACCACAGGAAGAACACCATCACCCCCACGTCAGCATAGGCCAATCTGTGCTTAAGTCCGTTGAGCAGTTCACCTTCCTGGGAAACATCATCTCTTCAGATGCCAGGATTGACAAAGAGCTAGATCACAGATTAGCAAAGGCATAGAGTGCATTCGGAAGGCTTCACAAAAGAGTCTGGAGCAACAAGCACCTGAGGCAAAGCACCAAAATCAGTGTGTACAGAGCTATCATACTGTCTATTCTCCTCTATGGGTCTGAAACATGGGTCACCTATCGCCAACACCTACGACTCCTCGAACGCTTGCACCAGCGCTGTCTTCGCACAATCCTAAATATACACTGGACCGACTATGTGACGAATGTTGCTGTCCTTGAGCAAGCAGGGATTGCCAGCATTGAGGCCATGCTATTGAGAACACAGCTGCGCTGGGCAAGGCACATCTCTAGGATGGAGGACCACCGCCTCCCAAAGATACTACTCTACGGTGAACTCGCCACGGGTCAGCGCAAGAGCGGCGCCCCCAAAAAGAGATATAAGGACTCCCTGAAACAACATCTCAGACTCAGCCAGATTGATCACCAACAATGGTCCACCCTGGCCTCACGTCGGGAGGCATGGAGACGCACTATCCACTTTCGAGAAGACACGCCGAATGGGTCTCGAAGAGAAACGACAACGCAGAAAGAACCACAACTTGGAAACAACATCACCCAAGGAGACTTTCTGCTGTGCTTTCTGCAACCGGACTTGCCTATCTCAGATTGGCCTTTTTAGTCATCAACGCGCTTGTAAAAAGCGTGGGATGAGTCCTTCCTAAGAATCTTCGTTCGCGAAGTAATGCCGAGAGAGACATTATAATATTATTATTATACTAATATTATATTAACAATATCAATATTATATGTAAATAAAATATATTATATTGTTGCCATAGCACAATATTAATATTATATATTACATTGTACTATAACATTATACGGCAATATTATTAGTCATATTACATGTAATATAAAATATATAATTATAATATCATATTATTAGTAGTATTATATTGTATTACATTATAAAATTATTATTATATTATTATATTTATATTTATTTATTTATTTATTATTGAGGCTTCTATGCCGCCGACTCCCGGGGGCTCGCGGCGGCTCACAAGAGCCAATGGCACAATAAACAAGGAGTTAAAAACATAAAACCAATTAAAACAGTAGCAAACAGCAATAAAACAACAGAGCAGCAGCAGGCGCAGCAGCGTGGTACTTTAAAACGCGCGGACCTACTCTCCGAAGGCCTGCCTAAACAGATGGGTTTTGCAGGCCCGTCTGAACAGGAGTAGGTCCTCAGGGCCCTGGTTTCGGCCGGGAGGGCGTTCCACAGCGTAGGGGCTATGACGGAGAACGCCCTCCGGCGGGTAGATGTCGGGTGTGCCAACCTCGTTGATGGTATTTCCAGGAAGTTGGCATCCTCAGACCGTAGTGATCTCGAAGGGCAATATGGAGTGGCGGTCCCTCAGGTACGCTGGCCCCAGGCCGTACAAGGCCTTAAAGGTAAGGACCAGCACTTTGAAGGCGATCCGGTGCTCAATAGGCAGCCAGTGCAGATCCTGCAAACGGGTGTTATACGGCAACCTGCTGGGGTGCCAGACAGGAGCCGGGCGGCAGTGTTCTGCACCAGCTTGAGCTTCCGGATCGACGACAAAGGAAGGCCAACGTAGAGCGCGTTACAGTAGTCTAGCCTTGAGATGACCGTGGCTTGGATCACCGTGGCCAGGTCGTTCCGGGAGAGGTAGGGGGCCAGCCTCCTTGCCTGGCGGAGGTGGAAAAAAGCAGCCTTGCTGACCGCAGAGACCTGGGCCTCCATGGTCAGCTGGGAGTCCAAGTGGACCCCAGGCTCTTCACAGATGGCGCTGGGTGTAGCGCCGCCCGTCAGGTCGGAAGCCGGGCACCCACCCCGCCCAGGCGGCCCAGCCACAAGATCTCCGTCTTCGCCAGGATTCACCCCTCAGCCTACTGGCTCGCAGCCATCCAGTAATGGCTTCGAGGCAGTGTTGAAAATATCGGGGACGGACTCCGGCCTGCCCTCCATCCTCAGACTGAGCTGGGTGTCGTCAGCGTACTGGTGACACTCCAGCCCATAACTCCGCACCAGCTGTGCCAGCAGCTGCATGTAGATGTTAAATAACAGAGGGGAGAATGGCCCCTGGGGGACCCCACAGAGTAGTGGGGGGAGCCCTCGGAGACCACCTCGCCCCTCCCACACGCTGAGACCGCTGGTGGAGGAAGGAGGTCAGCCATTTAAGGGCTGTCCCCCTCACTCCAGCCACGGCCAGGCGGTGGATCAAAAGATTGTGGTCGACCGTGTCAAACGCTGCCGTGAGGTCCAATAACACGAGCAGCGCAGACCCGCCTTTTCGAGCTGGCAGCGGAGTTGGTCTGTGATGGAGACCAGGACCGTCTCCGTCCGTGCCCGAACGGAAGCCGGACTGGAAGGGGTCTAGCCACATTGCATCATCTAAGAAGGACTGCAGCTGCTCCATTACTGCCCTCTCAACCACCTTGCCCAGGTACGAAAGATTCGACACTGGTCGGTAGTTGGAGGGAACCGCCGGGTCCATGACGGTTTCTTCAGTAATGGAGCTACCACCGCCTCAATATTATATGTATATACAATATATTATATTGTAGGAGGAGGTAAAACATTTAGTCACATCAGAGACCAATCCCGACACACAACACTCGGAGAAAAGGACACAACACATACTATAATACCATAGCATGCCTTTCGGTGAAACCCAGACTACGTTATATGGGTCTACACTACGAATGGGTATACTTGGGACCCGCATTTCCCAACCTGGGGAGGTCACAAGGGGGGTGTCAGAGGGGACACCGAAGAATATCAGAAAACACATATGTCTGATGGGTCTTTAGGAACCTCTTTGGTCCACCACCAAGTTTGGTCCGGATCCATCACTGCTCTCGGGATGTGAATCAACATCTCCAAAGCTCAAGGTCAATGCGCACCAAACCCTTCCGATATTTTCCGTTGGTCACCAGAGTTCTATGAGCCAAGTTTGGTTCTATTCCATCGATGGTGGAGTTCAGAATGCTTTTGGAGTGTAGGTGAATCCCAGCAACTACAACTCCCAGATGCCAAGGTCTATTTTCCCCAAACTCCACCAGTGTTCACATTTGGGCATATGAGTATTGGTGCCAAAACGTTGTCCAAATCCATCATTGTTTGAGTTCATAGTGCTCTCTGAATATGGGTGAGCTATTATTTATTTATTTACCGTATTTATATACTGCTTTTCTCAGCCTGAAGGCGACTCAAGGCGGCTTACAATCGGCACAATTCAATGCCCCCGAACAACATAAAATACAATTATAAACATTTATATATAATATTATAAAATTATATTATATATTATATAATAAAATATATAATTAAAAACATTATATATTATATTATATTATATTATATATATTATATAATTATATATTATATAATATAATATATAATATATTATATTATATATAATTAAAAACATAATATATAATATATAATTAAAAACATTAATATATATTATATATTATATATAATATTATATTATATCATTTTATATAATTATATTATATAGTATATAATTAAAAACATTATATATTATATAATATTATATAATATATATTATAATACTATATAATATATTATATAATTAAAATTAATATATAATATATTATATAATATATAATATATTATATTATATATAATTAAAAACATTAATATATAACATATAATTAAAAACATTAATATATAATATATATTATATATAATATATTATATCATTTTATATAATTATATTATATAGTATATAATTAAAAACATTATATATTATATAATATTATATAATATATACTATAATACTATATAATATATTATATAATATATAATTAAAATTAATATATAATATATTATATAATATATAATATATTATATTATATATAATTAAAAACATTAATATATAACATATAATTAAAAACATTAATATATAATATATATTATATAAAATATTATATTATATCATTTTATATAATTATATTATATAGTATATAATTATAAACATTATATAATATATAATATTATAATACTATATAATATATAACATATAATTAAAAATTAATATATTATATATTATATAATATATTATATATAATATGATATAATTTTATATTATTATATTATATATAAGTAAAACATTAATATATAATATATAATATTATATAATATGTAATTAAAAACATTAATATAGGGATATTAGATATTAGATCGGCCCCCTTCCTCCTAACATTTCGAAAAAGAGTTAAAACCTGGCTTTTCGAGCTAGTATTTGCACCGGGACTGTGGCGCAGCTGGCTGGGAGTCAGCTGCATTAAGATCACTACTGACCGAGAGGTCATGAGTTCGAAGCCAGCCCGGGTCGGAGCGAGCTCCTGACCAAAACTGTGTAGCTTGTTGTCGACCTTTGCAACCCGAAAGACAGTTGCATCTGTCAAGTAGAAAATTTAGTAATTTCCCCCAAATTCCACCAGTGATCACATTTGGGCATATTTAATATTCGTGCCAAGTTTGGTCCAGATCCATCATTGTTTGAGTCCACAGCGCTCTCTGTATGTAGGTGAACTACAACTCCAAAACTCAAGGTCAGTGCCTACCAAACCCTTCCAGTATTTTTCTGTTGGTCATGTGTGCCAAGATTGGTCCAATTCCCCCATTGGTGGTGTTCAGAATGCTCTCTGATTGTAGGTGAACTATAACTCCCACCACCGAGAAGGCCCTGTCTCTCATCCCCACCAACCGCATTTGAGATGTAGGCGGGAGCGAGAGCAGGGCCTCCCCGGATGATCTTAAGGTACAGGATGGGACGTAGCGGCTGATGCGTTCGGACAAGTAAGCTGGGCCAGAACCGTATAGAGCTTTAAAGGTCAAAACCAGCACTTTGAATTGAGCCCGGAATTGGACCGGCAGCCAGTGGAGCTGACACAGCGGGGGGGTGGTATGCTCCCTGTATGTCGCTCCCGTTAGTAGTCTGGCCGCCGCCCGTTGGACTAATTGCAGTTTCCGAACTGTCTTCAAAGGCAGCCCCACGTAGAGTGCGTTGCAGTAATCTATTCGGGATGTGACCAACCAAGAGGCAACGTTGCATGCTCAGCAAAGGTGTCCTTTGCCTTCTGCAAGTCAATGCACGACATCGCAACGCACCTGTGGCCCAAATGGAAGAAGCATGCTCTGGTGGCTTTGAGGTCCTACCATATTTCCCTGATTCACCTGACCTCACGCAATCCGACTTCCACCTCTTTCCAACAGGGGAGATATTTTGGAAGAGTTTCCAAACGACGAGAGTCCGATTTCCGAAGTCGCCGCATGGCTTTTGGAGCAACCTGTCGACTTCTACGAGCGAAGTGTTTACAGTGGCATCAAAAGAGGGGAGGTGTGTGTCCCCGGGTGGCACCGATGGAGGGAAGGACTCAGAACTGGGCCAAGTCCACAGGAAGTGGGTCCAGGGACATCTTTAATGAACGCCCCCACCCCCACCCCCACCCGCCCAAACCCTCTCACACTGAAAAGAACCTGGTTTTAAAAGTATTAATGACAGGTTTCCCATCCACTTACTTGCCGGCAGCGATACCGAAAAGTATGGCTTCAAGGTTATCCAGGATGCAGCATAACTCTTCCCTCCGAAGAGCTGCACTTTTCTTTCTTTCCTTCTTCCCTTCTTCCCTTCCTTCCTTCCTTCTCTCTTTTCTTTCTTTCTTTCTTTCTTCCCTCCTTTCTTTCTTTCCTTCCTTCCTTCCTTCTTTCTATCTTTCCTTCCTTCCTTCTTTCTTTCTTCCTTTCCTTCCTTCCTTCTTTCCTCCCTTCTTTCTTTTCTTCTTTCCTTCTTTCTTTCTTTCCTTCTTTCTGTCTTTCCTTCCTTCTTTCTGTCTTTCCTTCCTTCTTTCTGTCTTTCCTTCCTTCCTTCTTTCTTACTTTCCTTCCTTCCTTCTTTCCTTCCTTCTTTCCTTCCTTCTTTCCTTCTTTCTTTCCTTCTTTCTTTCTGTCTTTCCTTCCTTCTTTCTTTCTTTCCTTCTTTCTTTCTTACTTTCCTTCCTTCCTTCTTTCCTTTCTTTCCTTCCTTCTTTCTTTCCTTCCTTCTTTCTTTCCTTCCTTCTTTCTTCCCTTCTTTCTTTCTTTTCTTTCTTTCTTTCCTTTTTTCTTTTTATCCTTCTTTCTTTCTTTCCTTCTTTCTTTCTTTCCTTCCTTCTTTCTTTCTTACTTTCCTTCCTTCCTTCTTTCCTTTGTTCTTTCTTTCCTTCCTTCCTTCTTTCCTTCCTTCTTTCTTCCCTTCCTTCTTTCTTTTCTTCTTTCTTTCCTTTTTTCTTTTTATCCTTCTTTCTTTCTTTCCTTCTTTCTTACTTTCCTTCCTTCTTTCTTTCCTTCCTTCTTTCCTCCTTTCCTTCCTTCCTTCCTTCCTTCTTTCTTACTTTCCTTCCTTTCCTTCTTTCCTTCCTTCTTTCTTTCCTCCCTTCCTTCCTTCCTTCCTTCTTTCCTTCCTTCCTTCCTTCCTTCCTTCCTTCTTTCCTTCCTTCCTTCCTTCCTTCCTTCCTTTCCTTCCTTCCTTCCTTCCTTCCTTCCTTCCTTCTTTCCTTTCTTCTTTCTTTCTTTCCTTCTTTCTTTCCTTCTTTTTTCTTTTTATATTTCTTTCTTTCCTTCTTTCCTTCCTCCGGGTACAATCCCACCTTCTTCTTCTTCTTCCCGAAACCCAGCCGGCGAGTTGAATGGCGCAATGTCCTGGAGGAAACCGGAGACGGCCACTGACTTCTCAAACAAGGCGAGGAGATTGGGTATCCAAAGGCCTGGGATCACGGCCCTGGGTTGTTTCCAAAAGACCTGGCTCTGGCATCGCCTAGCACTGCAAACAGAAGCCACAGGCACTGTTGGTTCTCGGTTCCGGATTCGAATGGGGGACCCTGAATGGGTGAAGCACGCTTCCTTTGCAGGTCTTGTTGTTGATGATATCAAAGATTACGATTATGACTGTAGAATCATAGGACATATCCCAATGGTTCTCCAGTCAACCCTCTTAAATCACGCCAGAAGACACCATCAAAGCCCCCAACAGAGGGTCAAACAACCTACAAAGGAGACTCTCACCACTCTCCTGACATGAAATGCTATAAATCCCAGCAACTACAACTCCCAAATGTCAAGGTCTATTTTCCCCAAACTCAACCAGTGTTTACATTAGGGTATACTGAGTACCGTGCCAAGTTTGGTCCAGATCCATCATTGTTTGAGTCCACAGATCTCTCTGTATGTAGGTGAACTTTAACTCCCAAACTCATGCTCAATGCCCACCGAGCCCTTCCAGTATTTTCTGCTGGTCCTGGGAGTTTGGTGTGTCACGTTTGGTTCAATTCCATCGTTGGGAGTCCAGAACGCTTTTGATTGTAAGTGAACTATACATCCCAGCAACTCAATACAGAAATAAGTGCTAAACACAACACAACGCTGCCCGCAGCAACCCGTGGCTCAAAGCTATCCCTTGAATCCGAACCTGGAAAGGACGCGGCGAACAAGGGCAGACATGCCTCCCGCATCTTTCCATTCGGGTCAGCCTCTCTCCGTGCCGTTCGCCGATCGAACGGGGCTGAACTTGATTGACACCGATACGAAACTCCGAGGATATTGGGCACTGTTTTTTCCATCACGACCCCAAAGAGAAAATCTACACCTTTTTTTTGGGCAAATCCAACGAGAGGATGGTCGAGAGTCCAAGCGACGCCTCTCTTCTTGTATCCCGTTGCCCTTGAACCCCAAAACGTGTTCTCTCGCGTTCAGCCGCTTAACCTTTGCAGGATTGAGGCCGGAGGGAAGTCTATTTCAAGCCTGGGTTTATGGGGCAAAGGCAGGCAAGAAGCGTGCTGCAATGACCTTAAGATTCCATACGTAACGCCCTAAAGCAGGCCTGGGCAAACTTTGGCCCTCCGGGTGTTTTGGACTTCAACTCCCACAATTCCTAGCAGCCGGTAGGCTGTTAGGAATTGGGAGTTGAAGTCCAAAACACCCGGAGGGCCGAGGTTTGCCCAGGCCTGCCCGAAAGGCACCCGATACCGTCTGATCTGGGATGCTAAGCAGGGTTGTGGCATCCGAGAGTTGGAAGGGACCCCAAAGGCCATCCAGTCCAAAGTCCAACCCCTTCTGTAAGGTAGAACACCATCAAAGCCCTCTCAACTGATGGTCAACCAGCTAAAGATAGAGATGGCAATAGATATGATTGTATATCTTCTATCTATATCTATCTATCTATCTATATAATAAAAGTGAGTGTTTGCAGTGGTGCGGTGGTGCGGAGGGAGGAATATGTGCCAGCGTTTCGATTGGTTGCCACTGTGGGATTATTTGCATAAAGGACTCTGATTGGCCAGCCTCAGAACTCCAACATTCTATGGCCCCAGACAGAGGGGATTGGCTGCCACTAAAATTGTATTTGCATAAAGGACTCCGATTGGCCATCCTCATTCCAACATTCTAAGGCAGTGTTTCCCAACCAGTGTGCCATGGCACACTCCTCCTGTGTGCCTCCGATCCAGCAATCATCAGGTGTGGCACACTAGTGGGAATCATTGAAAACTCAATACCCTTTCTTCCTCCTCCTGCTGCCACTAAAATTGTATTTGCATAAAGGACTCCGATTGGCCATCCTCATTCCAACATTCTAAGGCAGTGTTTCCCAACCAGTGTGCCGTCAGCAATCATCAGGTGTGCCGTGGGAAATTGAAAACTCCAATACCCTTTCTTCCTCCTCCTGCTGCCACTAAAATTGTATTTGCATAAAGGACTCCGATTGGCCATCCACATTCCAACATTCTAAGGCAGTGTTTCCCAACCAGTGTGCCGTGGCACACTAGTGTGCCGTCAGCAATCATCAGGTGTGCCGTGGGAAATTGAAAACTCCAAATACCCTTTCTTCCTCCTCCTGCTGCCACTAAAATTGTATTTGCATAAAGGACTCCGATTGGCCATCCACATTCCAACATTCTAAGGCAGTGTTTCCCAACCAGTGTGCCGTGGCACACTAGCAATCATCAGGTGTGCCGTGGGAAATTGAAAACTCCAATACCCTTTCTTCCTCCGCTGCCACTAAAATTGTATTTGCATATAGGACTCCGATTGGCCATCCACATTCCAACATTCTAAGGCAGTGTTTCCCAACCAGTGTGCCGTGGCACACTAGTGTGCCGTCAGCAATCATCAGGTGTGCCGTGGGAAATTGAAAACTCCAATACCCTTTCTTCCTCCTCCTGCTGCCACTAAAATTGTATTTGCATATAGGACTCCGATTGGCCATCCTCATTCCAACATTCTAAGGCAGTGTTTCCCAACCAGTGTGCCGTGGCACACTAGTGTGCCGTGAGCGATCATCATGTGTGCCGTGGGAAATTGCAACCTCCAATACCCTTTCTTCCCCCTCCTGCCGAACACTTTGTCTTCTCCACTCGGGCTCCCTTCTTCCCAGCCTCGCTCTGCCTCGCTTTGCTCATGCTGCCGCTTCTGCGGGAGGGGGGAGGGAGGAAGACATGACCCGCGCGGGCGCTACTGCGCAGACTCACCCCACGTCTTCCTCCCTCCCCCCACAGTGCTCTCTGCATATAGGTGAACTACAACTCCAAAACTCAAGGTCAATGCCCACCAAACTCTTATAGTATTTTCTCTTGGTTATGGGAGTTCTGTGTGGGAACTTTGATTCCATTCCATCATTGGTGGAGTTCAGAATGCTCTTTGATTACAGGTGAACTATAACTCCCAGCTGTTGAGCAAGACCTTCGTGTGTGTCTTTCTGCCATTCCTGCCAGGATATCTATGTTGGATTCATTGAAACAGGCCCAGGTTTCACACTGAGTGTATACATACATTAAGAGACATATTAACTATATGTATGACTGTGCTAGAGTGTCATTTTGTGTCATTTTGGTTGGTGGTGTGCCCCAGGATTTTGTCAATGTAAAAAGTGTGCCGCGGCTCAAAAAAGGTTGAAAAACACTGTTCTAAGGTGAGTCAGAGGGAAAAGAAAAGGCCTCAGGCAGTCAGCCACTGCGGCCCACAGCAATGACGGATCAGGACCAAACTTGGCAAACAGGGCCCAATGGCCCCACTTCACAACCTGGTGTGGTTTAGGGCAGGATGGGCCCACGAATGATGGGATTTGCAGTACCTTCACCTCATTCACTTCCCAAACAACACGGTAGCCCCTATAAATCACAGACCAGGCCCAAAATTGACAGCAAGGCTTCCTCAACTTGATTTTCCTGACTAGGCCTCAGCTCATGGGATACTGTTAGGCTTCCTCAACTTGACTTTCCTGACTAGGCCCACAACAATGACAGAACAAGACCAAGCTTGGCACACAGACCTCCCAAGATGCATCCTACATCCTGGTGCAGTTTGAGGGAGGATGGACCATGGATGATGGGACTTGCAGTACTTTAATTCACTTCCTTAGAGCACTGTGGCCCACACCAATGACGAATCAGGACCAAACTTGGCAGCCAGAGGCCCAATGGCCCATTTTACAAACCTGCTGCGATTTACCGCAGGATGGCCCACAAATGATGGGATTTGCAGTACCTTCACCAAATTTATTCCCCACAGAACACTGCAGCCCCTACAAATCAGAGATCAGGCCCAAACTTGGCACACAGAGTACCCATGACCCACTCTACATCCTGGTGCAGTTTGAGGGAGGATGGACCATGGCTGATGGGACTTGCAGTACTTTAATTCACTTCCTTAGAGCACTGTGGCCCACACTAATGACGAATCAGGACCAAACTTGGCACACAGAATCCCAATGGCCCACTTTAGTAACCTGCTGTGGTTTACGGCAGGATGGCTCACAAATGATGGGATTTGCAGTACCTTCACCCAATTCATTTCCCACATAACATTGCAGCCCCTTCAAATCAGAGACCAGGCCCAAACTTGGCACACAGAGTACCCATGACCCACTCTACATCCTGGTGCAGTTTGAGGGAGGATGGACCATGGATGATGGGACTTGCAGTACTTTAATTCACTTCCTTAGAGCACTGTGGCCCACACCAATGATGAATCAGGACCAAACTTGGCACACAGAGGACCCATGACCCACTCTACATCCTGGTGCAGTTTGGAGAATGGGGGACCATGGATGATGGGACTTGCAGTACCTTCCCTCACTTCCAGAGACCGTTGCCACCCTCATCCAATGACTGATCAAGACCGCACTTGGCACATAGAGTCCCCATGACCCATTCTACGTCCTGGTGCAATTTGGAGAAGGTTGGACCATGGACGATGGGACTCGCAGTACCCTCCCTAACTTCCAGAGACCACTGCAAGCCACATAACCAACTCATAAAGACACACAATGCCTTTCTCAGTTAACCCGGGCACTGCCGGGTCCTCAGCTTATATCTATTATATAAAGGAGGTCCCGTCACGACTGACAGAGACAGAGAAACCTTCCAAGGCAGAGACACCAAACTTGCCAACACAAATAGGCCTCAGGCCAGGAAGGTTTTTAGCAAAGAAACTCCCCCAAAAAAACCTAGAAGGCCCCCAAAACAACGATACAAAAAAAACTACATTTCCCAGCATCTGCGGCAGCCAGCGAAACCCATTGGCCAACATCGGCCCACACAAAATGCAGGGAGGCTGAGTAACCATAGTAACGCTGGGCACAGCCAGCCAAGGCTAGGATAGAATGCTGAGTGATTTGAGTTCAGTCAGTTGGTGTTTCAGGGTTAAACTGACAAAACCAAACTCTATGAGGGAGCAATTCTCCAGCAATTCCTACCCACACAACACAACACAACTTCCCATCACAAATACATCCCCCCCAACCTTACGGGACCCCGCACACACAACACCTACCACCACCACAAACAAAAACCAACTCCACCTGTACTCCAATCACAACACAACACTGCAGTGATACTCTACAAACACACACAAACACCCAAAACACCCCACCCACACAAGCATTCCACAACATACTACCACCCACAATGCCACCACACACCCACTAACTCACCAAAAAAGTAATACCGACACACAACACAATACGCACATAACACAACCTTGCGTCTACTGCTTAACCCATTTGTATGCCATTCCTTCCTTTGGGTCCTTAGGACCCAAAAGACAAGCCATGCCTCCTAAAGAACAGCATCGGACGACACACTCGCAACGCTACATGCATCACACAAAAAAGGGCAGAACACACGCCAGAACAGAAACACAGTTTCTTTTTCAAATCAGAGTTGGGAAACCACAGAACCTCTTTCCATCAACACAGCAGACGGAAAGACACAAAACATTGTATATCCACAAGCTCTGCAGAAGGCATGGGAACACCACACACCGACAACTCCCCAGGACTTCAACATCCCACCCACCAGAACAACCCACAACGACACAGCCATGACCCACCAAGACCATAAGTCACATCAATTCCAATCCTTACATACGCAGACTTTCTTGCATCTCCTAAATAGGGCACAGCAACGCGTGCCGGGTACAGCTAGAGTGTGTGCGTGTGTGTATATATACATACAGTATATATATATAAAATACCCCCAAAGGCCATTCAGTTCAACCCCTTCTGCAAGGTAACCATCAAAGCCCTCCCAACAGATGGCCATCCAGATTCTAAAATCAGGATCCTAGAGTGGGAAGAGACCCCCAGGGTCATCCAAAACCAACCCTCTTTTATTTCATGGTCATACAGACCCCAAAAATCACAGCAACCCAAACTCCTTTTGCCGGGCACAAAGACACCATCAAAGCCCTCCTGACAGATGGCCATCCAGCTCATATTGAACTAATGAATGCAATACTTGAGCCCATCCTGGCCTCGGTTTGCCCATCTAGGGAATGGGAACCAGCTCAAGGCATTCCCTTCTATGTTGACCATTGAGGACGATATACTTGCGAAAGTGCACGGCCCCCGTTGAGCCGTCAGGTTGTTTACCATTCCCAATAAGCAGCGGAACAGCCGAAAAGCCCCAGGTTCGGTTTGCAGCTTCACCGGTGCGTTCAGGTGGAAAGAAGGACTGGCGACCTGCCCGGCGCCGGGAGGTATCCATTTCCTGCGTCCATTAACTCCAATAGGGAAACTGTGCCAGGCTACCTGGTCTCGGGTTCCACCTCTATGATTAAACGGGACAGTGTCCCAGGGCAGGTGACGTGGGGTTTGTTTTGGGTTTCAATGCACTCGGTCACAAGGCAGTCAAGATTTCCCAATCAGGCCTTCCCAGAAGATGAAGGTGACCCCAAGCGGCAATGGGTTCGAATGGCAGAGAAAGAGATTCCGCCCGAAACGTTAGGGAAGAACATCCGAAGGATTGTCACCCGAGAGGCTTCTCAACAGAGGCTGGATGGCCATCTGCCGGGAGGGACTGGACTGTGTATTCCTTCCTACCTAGCAGAAGGGGGTTGGACTGGATGGCCTTTGGGGTTCCCTTCCTACTCTAGAACCTTTTTTGAGCCGCGGCACACTTTTTTACATTTGCAAAATCCTGGGGCACACCACCAACCAAAATGACGCAAAACGACACTCTAACAGTCATACATATAGTTAATATGTTTTTGAATGTATTTATACACTCAGTGTGAAACCTGGGCCTGTTTTGATGAACACAACATAGATCTCCTGGCAGGAATGGCAGAAGGACACAAACTTCCCACACACAACTCCCACAACCAAGAGAAAATGCTGTAAGAGTTTGGTGGGCATTGACCTTGAGTTTTGGAGTTGTAGTTCACCTATATCCAGAGAGCACTGTGGACTCAAACAATGTTGGATCAGGACCAAACTTGGCATGAATACTCAATATGCCCAAATATGAACGCAGATGCAGTTCAGGGGAAATAGACCTTGACATTTGGGAGTTGTAGTTGCTGGGGATTTATAGTTCCCCTACAATCGAAGATCATTCGGAACCCCACCAATGATAGAACTGGGCCAAATGTCCTATACAGAACCCCCAGGAGGCAAGAGGAGGTCTCTACTTGGGGAAAGGTAAGTGGGCCTTCCCAATGCATGGAGAGGGAGAGAACAAGTAGACAACGGGAGGGGAGGGGGGGGGGGGTTGTTCGTAATTTTGTGCCTTTATCGAGGTAGGTTTCTTAGGGTTTTTATACTTCAACACACTAGACTCCCCCATCTTGAAGGTTCCAATTTCCCATGGCACACCTGATCATCACTCACGGCACACTGGTTGGGAAACACTGCTCTAGAGCAATTTAATAATAATAATAGATGACGAAGTCTCCTTCTCTGGAGGTTAAGAAGCAGAGGCTGGATGGCCATCTGTCGGGAGGGCTTTGATGGTGCCTTCCTGTCTGGCGGAAAGGGGTTGGACTGGATGACCTTTGGGGTTCTCTTCCAACTCTAGTATCAATAATAACAATAATAATAATAATAGATGACGAAGTCTCCTTCTCTGGAGGTTAAGAAGCAGAGGCTGGATGGCCATCTGTCGGGAGGGCTTTGATGGTGCCTTCCTGTCTGGCGGAAAGGGGTTGGACTGGATGACCTTTGGGGTCCCTTCCAACTCTACTACTACTACTACTACTATTACTAATAATAATAATAATAGATGATGGTAGTGTCTACTACTCTGGAGGTTAAGAAGCAGAGGCTGGATGGCCATCTGTCGGGAGAGCTTAGATGGAGCCTTCCTGCCTGGAAGAATGGGGTTGGACTGGATGACCTTTGGGATTCTCTTCCAACTCTAGCATCAATAATAATAATGATTATGACGATGACGAAGTCTCCTTCTCTGGAGGTTTCTAAGGAGAGACTGGATGGCCATCTGTCTGGAGGGCTTTGATTGTGCCTTCCTGTTTGGCGGAATGGGTTTGGATTCGATCACCTTTGGGGTTCTCTTCCAACTCTCGAATCAATAATAATAATAATATATTATTATTATTATTATTACTCTGGAGGTTTTGAAGCAGAGGCTGGATGGCCATCTGTCAGCAGGGCTTTGATGGTGCCTTCCTGCCTGACAGAAGGGGGTTGGACTGGATGACCTTTGGGGTTACTTCCAACTCTAGTATCAATAATAATAATAATAATATCCCGCTTTGTGCTGGTCAGTGACTGTAATAAAGTTTTGTTGTTGTTAAATAATAATAATAATAATAGATGATTACTCTGGAGGTTTTGAAGCAGAAGCTGGATGGCCATCTTTCGGGAGGGCTTTGTTGGTGCCTTCATGTCTGGCAAAAGGGGGTTGGGCTAAATTACATTTGGGTTTCTCTTCCAACTCTAGTAGCAATAATAATAATAATAATAATAGATGATGATGATGATGAAGTCTGCTTCTCTGGAGGTTTCGAAGCAGAAGCCAGATGGCCATCTGTCAGGAGGGCTTTGTTGGTGCCTTCCTGCCTGACAGAAGGGGGTTGAACTGGATGACCTTTGGGGTTCTTTCCCAAGTCTAGTAGCAATAATAATAATAATAATAATAATTGATGATGATAATGGTTGAACTGGATAACCTCTGATGAATCTACTGTATTGAAGAATTATTGCATTTGTATATAATAATGATAACAACAACCATAATAATAACGGTAATAAAAACCATTCATATAAACCAAACCTCGAAATGCAATAATTCATCAATACAGTAGAGTCATCAAAGGTCATCCAATCCAACCCCGTTCTGCCAGGCAGGAAGAAACCATCAAAGCTCTCCCGACAGATGGCCATCCAGCCTCTGCTTCTTAACCTCCAGAGAAAGAGATGCTATCATCATCTATTATTATTATTATTGATAGTAGAATTGGAAGGGACCCCAAAGGTCATCCAACCCAACTCTTCTGCCAGGCAAGAAGACACCATTAAAGCCCTCCCGACAGATGGCCATCCAGCCTCTGCTTAGAAACCTCCAGAGAAGAAGACTTCATCTTCATCATCTATTATTATTATTACTATTATTATTGATACTAGAGTTGGAAGAGAACCCCAAAGGTCATCCAATCCAACCCCCTTCTGTCAGGCAGGAAGGCACCATCAAAGCTCTCCCGACAGATGGCCATCCTGCCTCTGCTTCGAAACCTCCAGAGAAGGAGACACTATCATCATCATCTATTATTATTATTATTATTATTATTGATACTAGAGTTGGAAGAGAACCCCAAAGGTCATCCAGTCCAACCCCCTTCTGTCTGGCAGGAAGGCACCATCAAAGCTCTCCGACAGATGGCCATCCTGCCTCTGCTTCGAAACCTCCAGAGAAGGAGACACTATCATCATCATCTATTATTATTATTATTATTATTATTATTATTGATACTAGAGTTGGAAGAGAACCCCAAAGGTCATCCAGTCCAACCCCCTTCTGTCAGGCAGGAAGGCACCATCAAAGCTCTCCCGACAGATGGCCACCCAGCCTCTGCTTCTAAACCTCCAGAGAAGGAGACACTGTCATCATCATCTATTATTATTATTATTATTGATACTAGAGTTGGAAGAGAACCCCAAAGGTCATCCAGTCCAACCCCCTTCTGTCAGGCAGGAAGGCACCATCAAAGCTCTCCCGACAGATGGCCATCCTGCCTCTGCTTCGAAACCTCCAGAGAAGGAGACACTATCATCATCATCTATTATTATTATTATTATTATTATTATTATTGATACTAGAGTTGGAAGAGAACCCCAAAGGTCATCCAGTCCAACCCCTTTCCGCCAGACAGGAAGGCACCATCAAAGCCCTCCCGACAGATGGCCACCCAGCCTTTGCTTCGAAACCTCCAGAGAAGGAGACTTCGTCATAATCTATTATTATTATTATTATTATTATTGATACTAGAGTTGGAAGAGAACCCCAAAGGTCATCCAGTCCAACCCCTTTCCGCCAGACAGGAAGGCACCATCAAAGCCCTCCCGACAGATGGCCACCCAGCCTTTGCTTCGAAACCTCCAGAGAAAGAGACACTGTCATGTATTATTATTGTTATTATTGATACTAGAGTTGGAAGAGAACCCCAAAGGTCATCCAGTCCAAACCCCTTCCGCCAGAGAAGAAGACACAATCAAAGCCCTCCCGACAGATGGCCATCCAGCCTCTGCTTAGAAAACTCCAGAGGAGACTTCATCATCATAATCTATTATTATTATTACTATTATTGATGCTAGAGTTGGAAGAGAACCCCAAAGGTCATCCAGTCCAACCCCTTTCCGCCAGACAGGAAGGCACCATCAAAGCCCTCCCGACAGATGGCCATCCAGCCTCTGCTTCTTAACCTCCAGAGAAGGAGACTTCGTCATCTATTATTATTATTATTATTATTGTTATTATTGATACTAGAGTTGGAAGAGAACCCCAAAGGTCATCCAGTCCAACCCCTTTCCGCCAGACAGGAAGGCACCATCAAAGCCCTCCCGACAGATGGCCACCCAGCCTCTGCTTCGAAACCTCCAGTGCGGAACAACCTTGGCAACTCTTTGAAGGACAAGAGTAGGAGGAAAGAGATTACCTAAAGCCAAGATAAGCGGGGAACAGGGAAGTTCCTGGGAGAAGGTGACTTGAGGTTTCCAGAACTTGAAGGCATGGGACAATCAGGGCAAACTACTAATCTGGAGACCTGGGCTTTGAATCCCTCCCTGCATCAATTCCCCAAAGACAACTACAACTTCCTTCTCTAATCAGCTCCCTTGGGAGGAAGACAGATTGGGGACGGAGACCGCAACAGCTGCGAGGACGGGCTTTTTGATGGGTTTGGGGTGGGTTTTTTTCTTCCTCTAGTCCAGTGTTTTTCAACCTTTTTTGAGCCGCGGCACATTTTTTACATTGACCAAATCCTGGGGCACACCACCCACCAAAAAGACACAAAACGACACTCTAACACAGCCATACATATAGTTAATACGTTTTTAAATGTATTTATACACTCAGTGTGAAACCTGGGCCTGCTTCGATGAACACAACATAGATATCCTGGCAGGAATGGCAGAAAGACACAAACTTCCCACACAGAACTCCCGTAACCAAGAGGAAATACTATAAGAGTTTCATGGGCATTGACCTTGGGTTTTGGAGTTGTAGTTCACCTATATCCAGAGAACACTGTGGACTCAAACAATGTTGGATCAGGACCAAACTTGGCATGAATACTCAATATGTCCAAATGTGAACACAGATGGAGTTTGGGGGAAATAGACCTTGACATTTGGGAGTTACAGTTCCTGGGATTTATAGTTAACACACAATCAAAGAGCATCCTGAACTCTTGCAACAATGGGATTGAACCAAACTTGGCATATTGAACTCTCATTACCAACAGAAAGTACCAAAAGGGTTTGCTTGGGAATTGACCTTGAGTTTGGAAGTTGTAGTTCACCTACACCCAGAGAGCACTGTAGACTCAAACAATGTTATGTGATGTTGTTGTTTGTTTTCTATCCAGAATCACAATGTTGGAAGGAGGCTCACGACTTTAAGGTCCCTAAAACAGGCATGGGAAAACTTTGGCCCTCTGGGTGCTTTGGACTCCAACTCCCACCATTCCTAACAGCCTGAGGCCCTTTCCTGCTTAAGTGGCTGAGGGGGGGAAAGGAAAGGGACCTGAGGCTGCTAGGAATGGTGGGAGTTGGAGTCCAAAACACACGGAAGGTCCAAGTTTGCCCATGCCAGCTTTCGACAGAGACCTCTTCCTCCCCCTTCCCCTTCGCGCCCTTTCTTCCCCCTCCTGCCCAACACTGACTTTTTCTTCTACACTGCTGCTTCTGCCGCCATTTTGATCCGAGGGGCAGCGAGGCGTGTTCAGGAGGAGGGGGCGGGAGGAAGGCGTGACCCGTGCGGGCGCCACTGCGCAGACTCGCCCCAGAGCAAAGCGAGGCAAAGCGAACAGAGCGAGGCTGGGAAGAAGGGATATATTTTATATTACATGCAATATTACCAATATTATTACAGTATAATGTTATAGTACAATGTAATATATAATATTAATATTGTGCTATGGCAATAATATAATATATTGTATTTACATTTTATTTGTAAGCTGCTCTGAGTCCCCTTCGGAGTGAGAAGGGCGGCATACAAAGGTCGCAATAAATAAATCTATCTATCTATATGATAAAAGTCAGTGTTTGCGGGCAGTGGGTGGTGCGGTGGGAGGAATATGTGCCAGCGTTTCGATTGGCTGCCACTGTAGAATTATTTGCATAAAGGGCTCTGATTGGCCAGCCTCAGAACTCCAACATTCTACCGCGCCAGACAGAGGGGATTGGTTGCCACTGAAATGGTATTTGCATAAAGGACTTTGATTGGCCACCCACATTCCAACATTCTAAAGTGACTCAGAGTAAAAATGAAAGGCCTCAGGCAGTCAGCCACTGCGGCCCACAGCAATGACGGATCAGGACCACACTTGGTAAACAGGGGCCCAATGGCCCACTTCCCAACCTGGTGTGGTTTAGGGCAGGATGGGCCACGAATGATGGGATTTGCAGTACCTTCACATCATTAACTTCCCAAACAACATTGTAGCCCCTATAAATCACAGACCAGGCCCAAAATTGACAGTAAAGCTTCATTAACTTGATTTTCCCGACTAGTCCTCAGCTCATGGGACATTGTGTATGGCCTGAATTGACAGTAAGGCTTCAGAACTCCAACATTTTAAGGCACCAGATGGAGGGGATTGGTTGCCACTGAGGGAGTATTTGCATAAAGGACTCCGATTGGCCATCTACATTCCAACATTTTAAGGTGACGCAGAGGGAAAAGGAAAGGCCTCAGGCAGTCAGCCACTGCGGCCCACAGCAATGGCGGATCAGGACCAAACTTGGCACACAGGGCCCCAATGGCCCACTTCACAACCTGGTGTGGTTTAGGGCAGGATGGGCCACGAATGATGGGATTTGCAGTACCTTCACCTGATTTACTTCCCAAACAACACTGTAGCCCCTATATATCACAGACCAGGCCCAAAATTGGCAGCAAGGCTTCCTTAACTTGATTTGCATAAGGGACTCTGATTGACCAGCCTCAGAACTCCAACATTCTAAGGCACCAGATGGTGGGGATTGGTTGCCACTGAAGGAGTATTTGCATAACACCTCTGATTGGCCAGCACCACCAACATTCCGACACTCTAACGTGGCAGGGGGAGTAAGGAAAGGCCTGAGGCAGTCAGGCATGGTGGGAGTTTAAGGCCAAAACACTTTGCGGCCCCCAACAATAACAGAACAAGACCAAAGTTGGCACACAGAACCCCCGAGACCCACTCTACATCCTGGCGCAATTTGAGGGAGGCTGGACCATGGATGACGGGAGTTGAAGTACCTCTACTCACTTCCCCAGGCCGCTGTGACCTTCATCCAATAACTAATCAAGACCAAACTTGGCACACAGAGCCCCCATGACCCAATCTACATCCTGGTGCAGTTTGAAGGAGGGTGGGCCACAGATGAAGGGACTTGCAGTTGATTCCTAATCCATCTATGCCAGTGTTTCCCAACCAGTGTGCCGGGGCACACTAGTGTGCCGTGAGCGATCATCAGGTGTGCCGTGGGAAATTGGAACCTCCAGGAAGGGGGGGGGGGGGGAGTCTAGTATGTTGAAGTATAAAAACCCTAAGAAACCTATCTCAATAAAGGCACAAAATTACAACCACCCGCCTCCCCACCCGGTGTCTACTTGGTCT